>JAJPUD010000189.1:737797-865670 GCA_023553655.1 Myrmecobius fasciatus | reverse complement strand
GACTGGGGGTAAAATTTGTAATGGAAAGCTTTGTAAAGATCAATGCTGGGGAACTACCCATGCATATGTTATACAAATAAAAAGCTTTTAAAAAAAGAATTATTGGCAAAAAGTAATAATTTTGTTTATTATACTTATTTTCTTAAATTTTTTCATTGTTTTATTGTAGCTAGCATCTAGCACTATGCTTAATAGAAGTCATGATCATGGTCATCCTTGCTTTACTTTGAATCTTATTGGAAAAATTTCTAGCTATTTTTTTCCATTACATATAATGTCTGCTCTTAGTAAAGGTCTATTTATTCCTGTGAATCCTAGTTTTGCACAGAAATAAGTATTGGAATTTATCAAAAGTCTGTTGAACATCTTCTGATTTAATTAAAAAGTTTTCACCATTTATTTTATTAACATGGTTATATTTGTTGTCTTCCTTGTATTGAACCAACTCTACCTTCCTGGTATAAATCCAACCTGTTCATAGTGTGTAATATTTCTAACATTTTGTTGTAGGCTTGTTGCTAATATTTTGTTTAAAATTTTTGTATTGATATTCATTATGAATATTGATTAATTTTTTTCTCTGATTTGTCTCTCCCTGGCTTTGCTATAAAGTCCATCTCTATATCACATAAACATATTTAAAAGATGCTTTCTCTTAATATTTCAATGGAGTATTGGAATTAGTCTTTGAATGTTTGACAGAATTCACTTGTGAATACATTTATTTGTAGAGATTTTTTCTTTGGGAGATAATTTATGGCTTATTCAATTTCTTTTTCAGATACTGAGTTACTTAAATAAACTAGTTCTTCTTTTGTTAATCTTGCTATTTTGTGTTTTTCTAAGCATTTATTTTGTCTGTTTTTTGTCAGTTTGTTACCATATAATGGAACAAAATATTTTCTAATAATTTTATTTCTTTTTAAAATTGTTGTGAGTTCTCCTTTTTCATTTTTGATATGAATAATTGGTTTCCTTGTCTTTTTAAAAAAATTAGTTTGAATATTATATGATGATCAATTCTGATGGACATGGCTCTCTTCAACAATGAAATGTCTCAAACCAGTTCCAATTGCTCAATGAAGAAAGCCATATGCACCCAGAGAGAGGGACATGAAATGTGGACCACAACATATCATTTCCATGATCTCTATCATCGATGTTTGTTTGCATTGGGTTTCCTTTCTCAGATTTTTTTTGTTCACGTAGATACGATTGTTCTTGCACAGCAAGATAAGTATGGAAATATGTATACATATATTCGACTAGTCAAGTATTTTAATATAATTAACATGTAGTGGACTTCCTGCCATCTAGGGGAGGGGAGGGGACTGGGGGGGAAATTCGTAACGGAAAGCTTTGTAAGGTTCAATGTTGAGGAACTACCCAAACATATGTTATGCAAATAAAAAGCTTTAATTAAAAAAAATTTGTTTGGTAACTGTTTAACTTCTTTATTAGGTTCCCCTCCAAAAGCCTCCCAGTTTTATTTATCAATTCAATAGTCTTTTTGCTTTAAACTGTAGTAATCTCTTTAATTTTTTCAGAAGTTTTATTTTTTATTTAATTGAGAATTTTTGATTTGTTCAAGTTTTTAAATTGAATGTTTAATTCATTTACTTGTTCTTTCTCTTTTTTGTTCATGAAAGTGTTTAAAGACATACAATTCCTTCTTAAAACTGCTTTAGCTGCATCTCATAAAATTTACTATGTTGTCTCATTTCCTATTTTTTGATGAAATTTTCTATTATTGTATAATTTGCTTTTTGGCCTACCAGCTTTAGAATCACATCGTTTAGGTTCTAATTATTTTAAAAATCTTAAAGGCCCTTTATTGAAAATGTTTATTATATTATAGTAAATACATTACATTTTTTGGGCATTTTTGTCTTTTATTTTTGATGAGCTATTTATTCCTTAATACATCAATTTTTATCAATTTTTCTAAAATTATCTTCAGGTCCTTAACTTCTTTCTTGTTTATCTTTTGGTTAAAGTTGTCTTGGTTTCAAAGGGTTACATTAAAGTTCTCCACTGTTATAGTTTTAACATACATTTCTCCCTCCAATTTGATTAACTTTAAGCACTTAGATGCTATGTTATTAAATGTATATTAAGCATTGATTCTAAGATGTTATCATGGTGCCTTTGAGAATAATGTCATTTCTTGCTTATCTTTTTAATTTATTTAATTTATAGTAACCTTATCTGAAGTCGTGAATTTTACCCTTTTTAAAATTCAAAAGAAGCATAATGATTTTAATCCAGCCCCTTATTTTATCTCTATGTGAATTTTTATGCTTCAGAAATGTTTCTTGTAAACAACATATTGTTAGATTCTGCCTTTTAGTCCATTCTTCTATCTTTTGTCCATTTTCTGGTTGAGTTCATCCCATCTCATTCATAGTTATGATTGTTAATTGTGTATTTCCTTCCATTCTGTCTTCTCATTACTCCCACATCCTTTACAAATAAATAAAAGGGAGGGGATTGTCTGACACTTGTGCTCTCACAAGTGAAACAGCCTTTTCTCTCAATTCTTCTCCTTATCCCTGATTCCAGATTTTCATTTTTTTATCTTCTTTTTATTCTTTCTTCACATCCCTCCCTCAAGCATTTGAGATTGTTTGCTTATGACTTTTCCCCTACCTATCCTGTCCTTTCTCTAAGACCCCTTTCTTCACCTCTCTCATCATTGTCCCCTTCTATTTTCCTTTGAGATATATTCCTATACGGGTGTTTTTGTGTGTACACACACACACACACACACACACATATATATATATACATATATATAAAACATATACACACATGCATTCCTACACTGATAGACACCTACTTCCTATATTAGTATACACATATGCACATGAATACATGTACACATATACATATACTATATGTCTTCCTATAATATACTGAGAAGGCGGGGTAAATGAGGAAATATGTAATTATGTTCAATCTTCTTTTGTTTGATTTTAATGATAGTGAGGTTCATGAAATTCCTGTGCCTGTCATATCTTCCTTTGTGTCTATATATTCTTCTTATATAACTTTATTATATAACAATGATTCTCCTCCTTTTTTCTTCTTTTCTGCCCAGTAGAGTCTCTTGTCCTATTTTTGTTTTCTCATAAAATCATTTAAAAAAAAACAAAGCTACCTATAAATCTGTCAACTTTTTTTTGACTATTAAACATATAACAATTCCTCCCCACATAGTTTCAGTTATATAGATATATGTTCCTTTCAATGTTTCTCTTGGCTCTTGCATTTCCATTTCCAAATGTGTACATGATTATTATCTTTTTATTAGGAATGCTTCAAAATCCTATATATTTTTTAAAAGATCCATTTTATATCTGACTTTGCCAGATAGATTATTCATAGTGGCAACATTTTGAGGATATCCTGTTCTATGTTCTCTCCTTTTTAATGATAGCTGCTAAGTCTAGTGAAATCCTTATTGTGGGATTATAGTATTTGAACTGCTTTTGGTTGCTTATAGCACCAAAAGTATATATTGTATGTATATGTATATTATGTATATATATTTATACACACATACACATACATATAGGTATATATGTATGTCCATATATGTGTATATACACATACACATTCACACACACACATACACCCCTAGATTTTGGCTATGATACACCTGAGAATTTTCATTTTGAAGGGTTTTTTGGTAGGTGACTGATGGACTTTTTCTATTTTTACTTTACATACCGTTTCTAAGATTTTTGGATAATTTTATGATTTCCTAAAAGATGCCATCCAGAGTTTTTTCTGCTCACAACTTTTGCTAAAATTCAACAAATTTTAGATTATTTCTTAATAATGAATGTCCAAGTCATTTAAAAAATAATGTTTATTAAATTTGCTTCCTTTTTATTTAAAAATTGTTTTAGTATTTCTTTTTTAAATTGTTGTCATTATTTCCTGTCTGGCCCATTCTAATTTTCAGTGTATTCAGTTGTTGAATGAGGTTTTCCATCATCTGTTCTAAGATGCCATTTTTTCTTGCTACCCTTTCCATCCTATCTTTTCATTTCTGTATCTTATTTCATTTACTCTAGGCATTCCTATTATCACTCTGGCCAAGGCATTTTTTCCCCTGAGGCTTTACATGGATTTGTGAGATCACTAAAATATAAAAGTATTTTCTCATGGTGTTTATGGTTTTCCTTGATCTACTTATGAGAGAAGTAGGGGAAGGAGAGAGGCAAGGTTATACTTGAGTTAAGCTCCTTCAATGAATGATTTAGTCAGGACCTCTCTGGGTTCAGTGGGCCAAACCAGAACTCTTCTTTCAAGGATGCTGAAGCACTCTATTGCTAGACTTTGCTTAGAGACTCCTTTTCCCTCTGCTAGGAGACCTCTCTCTCTGCTTTGGGTCCAAGGATTATGGATAGATGTGTCTACATATATACATCTGGGTGTATGTGCATGTATATATACGAATGCATATACACACATACATACACATATTCTAATTACTTTTATAATTGTAATTTGTTCTATATTCTACTTTCTCTGGTTGTAACACAAACACATATCGGTAAATTTCTTGATAATCATATGAAGGCTAGTCATTCCAAAGTCACAGAGAGAGTAAATAAATACCAAAGCTTAGCTAAAAACTTGGATTCTCTGATACCTAACAACATTTTTTTTTCATTGTACCATGTTGACTCTGCTGAATGACCAAATTAAATCTTGAAAAATGATTAAGAACTACAAATATACATGTAGTTCAACTCATACTGAAAAATAAGTCATAGAATATTGACAATGATTTTTATCTATAAAGAACAAACTAAAAGAATTTAGAAAGATATTTTTTAAAATGGAACACAGAGAGGCAGCATGGTTTAGTAGACATAGAGCCAGCCTTAAGTCAGAAAGTTCTGGATTCAAATCCCTACTGACTCTGTGGTCCTGGCTAAATCACTTTTCTTCTCAGTCATTGTCAGGTGACCCTTTAAATTGCAGAAAGATGCTTATGTTTATTGGTAAAGCAAATTTCCTTACTAGGAATTCACTACATCAAATAAAACTACACTTGTCTAAGCAGAGAAGACAAAATAAAAATAATGATAATGATGAAAAAGAAAACATGGAAAACTAGGCTCTAATCCATGACCTCACTTCCATTGATTGACACAAATCTTCTTAGGAGACAACTCTTAGTGTATGTCTGTAGAAGCACTCACTATAAAGGGGGACTCAGTAGTGGCAGAAATCTTATGCCAGAATGTCTAGTGGAAGAACTATGTCTCCTTATACAATTATCATTAGTTCTCGGGAAACAATGTATAAAGCATTGAAAGAAATTATTATTAATAACCAATGATTTGGGGAGATCCAAAGTTTTTATCCTTTTTCTAAAGTCCACATTTCAAGGCTCAGCCTCTGAAAGACAGAAATGACAAAGTAAATAGGTTTAACATTGCTCTCAATCTAGATATTGTTATCCCAACCAACTTTATGAGAAATTCATCTATGCTAAACCATTTTACTCAGGCTTCAGTGGAGGTTGTAGATCCTTTGTCTAGATTTCCCCTAAGCTGGAAATGATTTGGAAGTAAATGACTTAATCAAAATCATATCCCTTAGTTCTTCATTAGAATGGGTCTACTGTTATTATAATATTCATTCTCTCATTAATTGTTAAGCATTCAGAGTTAATTGCAATTCTCAGGAATATCCACTGTGGGTCCATCATCATGATTCCTCTTTGGTCTAAGAGAGATGCCCAAATGACCAAATCTTTTTGTAATAATATGTTAGCATTAGTAATAAAATGATTAATTACCCCAAAATTATTATATCTCTTGAACTTTAAAAATGTCACAATATAAAAAATATAAAGAATTAAGGATAGATCTCAGTCAGAGCAGTTAGCTGCTTTATGGCACTGGGATACCTCAGTAACAACAGTCACATATTGGTATTTGGGATTTTCCCAGAAGATAGAATGGAAAATAATTATCTCCTCTATCCTACCACATATGCTGTCATTTTTTTTGTTTCCTGGAGTTTTTGTTACAAACATATAGCAATAATTTTCACTCAACCTCCCAGATAACCTCATGCACCTTCAAAATAATAAGAAAATTGGGCCATATTGTGATAGTTTGCACTTTACCGGGTAGTAGTCTCATTATTAGATACTTACAAAAACACTTGGAAGTACAAATAAGAACAAAAAGACCTATTAAAGTGGATGTTGTTTATAGAATCCTTCTATCACCCAGAGCCCTTCAGTTAACTAAAACCTAAGGGACTTAATTTATAACCACCATATCAGCAAGTGAGTGATTATTTAAATAAAACTGGTCAGGCAATGAAAGTAAGCAGTTCAATGGAAGGGCAAAAAGGCCTTAAAATATAAACAATTTAGTTCACTGCTATAACAGAGTTCTGTAGCATTTATGAAAATATAGATAGATGAGGAACAAGGTGGCTTCAAGGACTGGAATTAGCACTTCACAGTATAGCAAGTAGGTAAAAGCTGAAACCCTTCCATTGAAGGAAAAGTCAGCACTTTCATTTATGTCTTGCCAACATTTGAGAGGAATTAAATTGGAACAGACAGAATACTTAAGGGCCTAAATGATGATATGATAGATAGGTAATGACCAATAGCTAGGGACTTATGATATTGTCCAAGGCTCAGTGCTTTCTTAGAGTGACATTTCTATTCATGATAAAAAAAAATTCTAATTATAACATGGCTACATTCAAAACTCTGGCACCGCCTATATTTTCACATCTATCAGGAAAGAAGATAGAGTCTGACATGTTTATAATTATATATTAACAGATGTTGACAACACTGTAAATCAATAGCTTTGACTATTCTGCCCGCCTTTGATTGGCACCAACATGAGCAGGCTGTTGTATTAAATTAACTTCTTTCATTTATTGTCTGTGAGGCATATTGATCCTTCTACCCATAGTCAGATAGCTGGGACAATGTCCAGGGCATGATCTCAGCATGCAGAACCAACTATGAGAGACTGTCAAACTTGTGTGTTTTCTTGTTGTTGGTAAGGGAGATTGGAAATTAAATTTTTTCAAGTATTGATTCTTGTCTGTTTTACTTCTCCAGTAAATGTGAACTAACAAGTTCACAGTTATTTTTTTTTAATTTAATACTATTTTATTTGTCCCAATTACATGTAAAGGCAATTTTCAACAGTCATCTTTTGAAAGGTTTTGAGTTCCAAATTTTTCTTCCTTCTTCCCTTGTACCTCCCTCCCATCTCATCCCTCCCACCAAGAATACAAAATATGAAAATATATTTGGGAGAGCATATAGTTATAGGAAAGCAACAATGGAAAAGACAAGTTCCCTAGTGGAACTTGAAATTTGCAAAGCAGCAAAGGCATACACCACGAGGTAGGAGTACTCCATTGACTTGTGGCTAAATTCATAGAGGAATTTAGCATCTAAAAGAATTAGTTAGCTATAAGAAGGAGAGAGACATCATAAAGCATGAGGCAGGGTCAAGGAGAAAGACATCAAGAGGCAGACCACCTGTAGCAGGCTAACTCAAAAGAGAATTAGTAAAAATGATGTGGACCATAAATGGGAAATTTAACCTCAGAGGTTTAACGAAACTCGGCTTTCTTATTGGATATAGGAAGGTGGCGATACTGAAGACCTCCACAGGGGTGGGACAATAAGGCTAAGCTGATCTCCACCTATGTCCTTCCCTGTTTGCCTCAGGGAGTGATTTTATCAGAATTTTCTTTTCTTTTTTTTTTTTTTTGCTTTTTGCTGAGGCAATTGGGGTTAAGTGACTTGCCCAGGGTCACACAGCTAGGGAATGTTAAGTGTCTGAGATCAGATTTGAACTCAGGCCCTCCTGACTTCAGGGCTGGTGCTCTATCCACTGCGCCACCTAACTGCCCTAATTTTATCAGAATTTTCACTGCCAACCCCACCTGCAGACCCAGAACCTCATCATTATCACCCCACATCTTTCCTAAATATCTGTTGTTATTTAAAAAATGCTATATAGCAATTAAGCAACTAATATGATACTGAATTTTTATGAAAATTCCCACATAAAAGATAAAATTAGCAAAGACCTATAGTTTGACTCATAATATTTAGTAACCCATAAAAGGGTCAAATAAATTAGGATATGAGGAAAGGGCACAAGGTTTCTGATTTCTATTTCTATCCCCCCTCCTTTTTCTTTATAACTTCCTTTATTTTTTATAAGGTGTTAGTCTCTTAAACCAACACCTTAAGTCTATATAAATTAAATCAATTTAATAGTGTCCTGTAATAGAAAGTGCTATTGGATGCTGGAGGACTTGAATATGAAACCTGGATTTGTCTTTTGCAAACAGAAAACTGGAAGAAGAATTCAATTTTTTGGACCTTGGTTTGCATATAGCGTAGTTCACATCACCTCTTCCATAGGGAATATGACTGTAGTGATTTGGAGAAGTTTTTGTGTGGAAGTATAAACATTGCCTAGAGTTATTATAGATTAACACCTGGAAAAAACTTTAGAGATTATCCAGCCCATGCCCCTTATTTGACAGGGGGAGAGAGATCCTGACTAGCTCAAGTTTACAAAGAAACCATGCCCTTTGATTTAAAAGTAGTGCCCACTTCATGATATCATATAATTTCTAAACTAGTTTAATAATGTGCATAGACCAACAGCTAGGGTGATAGAATTTGAATCCAAGTTTCTTCTGACTCCAATTCCAATATTCCAACATGCATACATATTTACATATATTCAAACATATATATATACATGCATTTACCTATATGCAAACATGCATCTAAAACAATATTAGTATAGCTGACATGTAATGTAAATTTCTCTTTTAATTGAGTCTTCAAGCTTGTGTCTAAGATCAATGACTACTAGCTGTACTTTTTTCCTAATAAATTCTACTCCAGGTCTATGTCATAGTGTTTATGCACATCTCTTCTTTCCTATCCCTGCTAAGTCTTCTACTTTAATTTTGCTCCTTAACTTGCCTTGCTATTACTTAACCTCCCCCCATGATTCCTTCCTTATCTTTTTTTCCTTCCCCTTTAAATCCCCTTTCACTTTTCCCTTCCCCCTTATTTCTTTGTAGATTTTGGAGGGTGCTATACCTTTCATAATATATAAAATGTTACTTATTTAACCCATTCCTGTGAGTAGGTTTTCAGAACTACTGAGCCCTCCTCCCCCTACCACAATGCCTCTATGTCTATTCTTTCACTGCATCTCATTTATATAATCATTTGTATAAATCTTTCATTTGAGCTTCCAATTCCCATATCAATTGTAAATGCATGGTATACATTTTCATGTAGAAAATATAATCAATTTTGTAAGAAACGACCAGCAGAATGATTTCAGAGAGGCCTGGAGAGACTTGCATGAACTGATGCTGAGTGAAACAAGCAGAACCAGGAGATCAATATACACAGCAACAACAATATTATATGATGATCAATTCTGATGGACATGGCTCTCTTCAACAATGAAATGTCTCAAACCACTACCAATTGTTCAGTGAAGAAAGCCATATACACCCAGAGAGAGGGATATGAAATGTGGACCACAACATATCATTTCCATGATCTCTATCGATGTTTGCTTGCATTGGGTTTCCTTTCTCAGATTTTTTTGTTCATGTAGATAAGATTGCTATTGCACAGCAAGATAAGTATGGAAATATGTATGCATATATTTGACTTGTCAAGTATTTTAATATAATTAACATATAGTGGACTTCCTGCCATGTAGGGGAGGGGAGGGGACTAGTGGGAAAATTTGTAATGGAAAGCTTTGTAAGGATCAATGTTGAGGAACTACCCATACATATGTTATGCAAATGATAAGCTTTAATAAAATTAAAAAAAAAAAAGAAAATGAAAGCAATTTGTCCATGTTAAGTTCCTTAAAATTAATCTTGGCTATTGGCTCTTATATGTTAAATTTTCTGCTGAGTTCTAGTTTGGTTGATAGAAAGTCTTGAAAATCTCCGAGTTTGTTGAATATCCATTTTTCCCTGAATATTATAGATATTTTTTGGTGGATATGATATTTTTTGCTGCAGGTCTAATTCTTTTGATTGCTAGTATATATGATTCCAGGATCTATGGTCTTTTATTGTGGCTACTGATAAGTCCTGTACAATTCTAATTGTAGCTTCAGCATATTTGAATTGCCTTTTTCTTGTTTCTTGCAAAATTTTCTCTTTGATTTGGGGATTTCAAAATTTGACAATAATATTCCTATGTGTTTTCCACAAAGGATCTCTTTGAAGTGGTGATTGGTGTATTTTTTTCTATTTCTACTTTTCCCTCATGATCTATCACTCCAGGACAATTTTATTGAATTATTTCTTGCATTGTTGTATCAAGATTATTTTTTTAGTCACAGCTTTTAAGTAGTTCAATTATTCTTATTTTCTCTTCTTGATCTGTTCTCTAGATCTGTTGTTTTCTTATGTTTCATATTCTGTTCTATTTTTTCATTCTTTATATTGTTTTGTTATTTTTTTAATCTCTTTATAGCTTCATTGACTTCCCCTTGCCCAGTTATCTTTTTCTTTCTTTCTTTCTTTTCTTTCTTTTTCTTTTTTTCTTTTTTTCTTTTTTCTTTTTTTTTTTTTGCTAAGACAATTGGGTTTAAGTGACTTGCCCAGGGTCACACAACTAGGAAGTGTTAAGCATCTGAGACCAGATTTGAACTCAGGTCCTTTTGACTTCAGGGCTGGTGCTCTATCCATTGCACCACCTAGCTGGCCCCCAGTTCTCATTTTCAAAAAGTTATTTTCATCTTTAAGATTCTGTATCTCCTTTTCTAGTTGGATATTTTTAGCTTTTTTTTCTTCATTGTCGTTTGATTTTTAAATTCTATTTTGAACTCTTCTATAAATTCTCTCTGGGCAGAGAGCCTTTTATCATTACTCTTGAGGTAGAAGAAGATCATTTTACTTCAGTATCCTCCTCAGAAGATGAAGCCCAGTCTTCCCTATTGCCACAGTAAGTATCTATGTTTGGGTTTTTTCTTCTTTGCCAATTCATTTTTTTAAATGAGAAATATTAGTGTAATTAATCTAATTGTGGTTTAGGAGAAAGGTGCCTCTACCTTCATTCCAACTCTCCCCTATGACCTAGAACCTTAAATCAAGAGCTCCACTCTCTTGAAAGTGCCCACAGACCGCAGCATCCCTACCCCACTGCCTCTGCATTCCCAGTGTGCTGGTTCCTTCTTTCCAGCAGCACAGCACAGTCTCCTGAGCAGCTGAGGCTCCCTTAGTCTTCCAGAACTCAGACCCTGACTCCTCATACTGGAGAGGTGAAAGTTTCAGTGCTTCCTACTGAGGCTTCAACCACACCCAGCTAGCCCATAGGTCTCCACTTAGTGTTTCTACAGAGCTAACCGGGAGGTGTTTGCTCTTCACATTGGGTAATCTCCAGCCTGAAGTCTTTCTTCAGATTTTCTTGAGCTGTACCAGGAAGACTTCTATTCCACCCAAAGTCTTCTGGATCTTTCACCAGTCTATGTTGGTCCTAAGGTGCAGATTTGTTCCATTTGTGGGGAAAATCTGAAGAGCCTGAAATTTACCTACCTACTCCACCATCTTTCCAAAATCCTCCCCTTATTAAGTGTTTATTAATTGTACCACTATCCATGCCCAATAGACCAAATTCTGCTGGTTTTCAGGTGTGCTAGGTTTGGTACTATTTGATGAAGGGTCCCCCTTTGCTACTACTGCTTGTACTAGCCTTCCCATAAATTAAAGGATTCCTAGAATCAAATAATGCAAATCCACAATAACTCCTTTACATGTGGGAATCCTACTTTTTGCATAAATCAAAGGATTAGGCTAGGTGAACTGCACAGAGGTCTCTTTTAGCTTTAATGTAAAACTAGGTATTTGTAATCTATGCTTTTAATTCACTTTGTAGATATAATTTAAGTTGTTGATTTTAAATAAAAAAAGAAACCAGGCATATGAGAGAAATACTGAATAGACCCAAATGAAGGATGACAGTATATGAGTACACTAGTATGAGTCAAAGGAATAGGAAAATGATCAAGAATCAAGTGCTACAGTGGTTAGTGAATATAAAGTTCAATGCACAACTCATTTCTTCCCTTGTCTTGATCCCCTGAAATGCTGCCCAGGAAAGTTTCTGTCTAACCAATTTCCTTCCCATTTCCCTCTGATTCTGATTAGGAGAAAATAAGCCTTGATTCCTCAATCCCCCCCCCCAGTTGCAACTCACATTATAGCCTGCCATAATTTAATATCTATACATAAGAATATGGCAGAGAAGATTGAGAAGATAAAGAGAAAGAAGTAAAGGCAAAGAGAAAAGACAGAAAAGAAAAAAGGATCTGAGAGCTTGGGAGAGAATTATAGTGAAGGATACTCAGTACATTTCAAAGAACAGATTTCTTTTCACTCTTAGGTGGTGGCTTCATTATCATCACCATTTATCACTACCATTTGAAATTCCCCTTAGCTGATTAACCACAATCTGTAATCCTTAAATTTATCTTAATCTTTAAAAAAACTTTAAAAAAATGGAATAATCACTGAAGCCCATCAGAGCCCATTTAGATGTCAGAAGATTCTCTGAAACATTTCCCATTAAGAGCCACAAAGAGAAAATCAATCAATAAGCATTAAGCACCTACTGCATGCTAGGCATTGTTCCAGACATTGAGGATACAAAGATGAACAGTGTCAGCCTTTAGGAAAAAATAAAGAAAGAGAAAGAAAGAAAGAAAGAAAAGGGAAGGATAGTGGGAGGAAGAAAGAAAGAAATAGAACATCAAGCTGCATTACCTTAGTTAAAAGAAAAACAATTTCTCTAGGGCTTAGTTTCTTTTTCTCTAAAATGAGAGTGTTGGCTAGATGAACTCTAGAGTCTTTCCAATTTATGGTTACTATAGCCCTTTAATTGGAATTCTCATAAAAAGAAAAAGGGAATTGCATTCTCTGAAATAAAGGAAGCAAAGAAAGAGTAGGAAAGGAGAATGGAAAATCTTATGTCCTCAAGAACAAGTCTCACCTTCTTTTGAATTTTTCTGAGTTATACCCCTGCCTGACACTGAACCCCAAGAAAGGAAGAAAAGAATGATAGTATTAAAAATATATTGTACCCTTATAAAAACAACAACAACAAAAGTCCAATGCAGATCTGCAGTGAGGTCTCTGTCTGATAGGCAGAGAGATTGTGTGAGGAAATTTCTGGCATTGGATAAATAGGAAAGAAAAACAGTGCATGAATAGCAGCACAAACATCAAAGTGCCACAAGCTGGTGCAGTAACCAGAGCAACGAAGAGAGAGAAGAATAATTGCCAGTGGGGACAGGTGGTAACAGAAAGGGAGTAAAGATAGTGATAGCTTATTTAGTCTTGAAGTATAAAATGATGAGGATATCAAGGATCAGCAATATTTTCTTTTAATCTAAATGTGATTAGACCTATCTTGGTTGACCTCTGAATTCTCTTGCAACATCCCTGTCTCTGGACCTTCGTTCCCCAGCAAGATCTAATCAACCCTTCAGACTTCAAATGTTGACAGTAACAATTTATTCATTTAAATTTTTAAATATCAAGTTCCCCCAGGATATTTAAAGCTTTTCTTTACATATTATTAGGTACTTGACGTGAGGGTTTATAGGAGTTAAAAAAGCAGAGCTGAGAACATAAGTATAAGTGTTCTCCAAAACTGAATTTATCTGTAATCTCTTCCACATGAATAAGCCCTTCTCCAGTGATATAGCTTGTCATTCATTCATGGTTATTCATCCTATGTTTCTCTCATACACATCCTTCTCAAAAGTCGCAAAACAATATAAGAGGTACTAAAAAGAAGGCCCTTCTGATATCAAAACATAGTCCTTTGATTTAGGGAGAAGCTTGGGTTCAGTAAAAGTTTTCCCATAGGCTTTTCTAAAAAATCAACCCAAATTGCTTTCCATCTCCAGTTTAGTTCTAGAATCAAGTCAAGATCCATATGCAATGTCTAAGAAATGCATAATGAAAGATGAACACCATAGATTAAAAAAAATGTGTCCTTCTAAGTGCACATTATAGTTTGAAAAATAGATACTCTTCATCCACTTTGTTTTTCCAATATGCGTGGTCAGGCCAAATTCTTAAAAATAATCCCAATTAGTACAAATAATGAATCTTGTGAAGTAGTATCCCCATTTGAATTCACACTATTCAATGTAATAGTCATGTAAAATAGATGTAGGTTTCAATTCAAAAGAAATATGCAGTACAAATTCAAATAACATGACCACTTCATGGCATCATTATATTGATCTTTGTGAGTGGCTCATGGAGATGCTCAGTAAAAATCCAATTATCCATACTATGTGCAAATGAATAAATCACAGGGTCATAGAGTTAAGAAGGAACCTTGGGGGTCTTCTAGTCCAACTCCTTCATTTTAGCATTTACATATTATTTTAAGGTTTTATATTTGGTCCTCACAACACTGTAGATTAGAGAAGTTAGAATTCATGTCATGTGACCCCAAACTCACCAATGTTTCCATTTGAACTCTCATTAAATCTTAAAAAGGCTTCAGAAAGATTAAACTATTTGCCTTTACTTACATATCTACCAAGGGTCAGATGATGGTCTTTGAACCCAGATCTTTTTGCCTCTGATACATCTCTGCTGTATAACTCTAAGCTAAGCCACTGAATTTCTTGGCTCAATTCTCCAGACTTTAAGCTGTAAGAGCAGGTGTTGACCTGCATTGGTAGAGAGACTTTCCTCATCTGGGCATATACCAGTACAATCACAGGTTGATTTCTGATCCCTGTCCCTATTCTTTACTTATTACAAAGTCATCATTCTATCCACTGGGCCATGCTGATGGCCAGCTGATGCTTGTGGAATCACTCTTGTTATTTATAGCCGTAGCACATATGTAATAACAAGGCAGCAACTAAAGAAAGAAAAGTCTTGCAAAGTATTTAAGAAAATTGAATTGAATTGAAGTCACAAAATTTGCAATAGTCTCCAATTATTTTGATCAGCTTCCCCCTTCTCCTAGTCACTGTCTATCAACTCCAGGATCAAATTTAAAATTCACTATTTGGCAATGGAAATTTTTCATAATATGGTGCCCTCCTACCTTTCCAGTTTTCTTATTTATTCCCACATACACTGGATCCAGGGACAGAGAACTCCTTGATGTTCTTCCAACAAGACTCCTCCTCCTAACTGTAGGCATTTTCACTGCCTGTCCCTGAAGCGTGGGAATCTCTCCATTTCCTACCTTCATCTCCATTTCCTACCTTCAATGTCTTTTTTTCAAGTCCCAGCTAAAATCTTACCTTCTACAAGAGGACTTTCTGAATCTCTTTTTAATTCTAGTTCCTTTCTTTTGCTGATTCTCTCTAATTTATTCTCTACATATATTATTTTTATGTAGTTACTTGCATGTAGTTTTCTCCAATATAGAGAGCAGAACACTTTGTTTACTTCCTATCCTCAATGCTTAGTACATATTAGTACATTAGTACAATGATGGCACACAGTAGGAGTTTAATAAATGTTTGCTGACTGATTTTCATAACATGCCTTCCACCTCCCATATCTCTGAACACAATGTAAACTTTTGTCAAATACATTCAATGTTTCCTCACACATTTATATTCCCATAAAAAGTAAACCAGAAAGGAAAGAGACAAAATGCACTAAATTTATTTCTAGCCCACTACCTAATTTCACTTGAAATTCACTACCCAATTTTCACAATCTTTATTTTTACAGTTACGACAGAAGTCTTACAAAAGGAACATTTCATGGATAGAGCACTGGCTGGAATGGAAGACCTGAGTTCAAATCCAGTCCAAGACACTTAACTAAAATTACCTAAAAACAATTCAAGCCACTCGCCAATAGATAAATGGTCATAGGATATGAACAGACAATTTTCAGATGATGAAATTAAAACCATTTCTAGTCACATGAAAAGGTGCTCCAAATCACTATTGACCATAGAAATGCAAATTAAGACACCTCTGAGGTACCACTACACACCTGTCAGATTGGCTAAGATGACAGGAAAAGATAATGATGAATGTTGGAGGGGATGTGGGAAAACTGGGACACTGATACATTGTTGGTAGAACTGTGAATGGATCCAACCATTCTGGAGAGCAATTTGGAACTATGCTCAAAAAGTTATCAAACTGTGCATACCCTTTGACCCAGAAGTGTTTCTATTGGGCTTATATCCAATCTTAAAGGAAGGAAAGGGACCCACATGTGCAAATATGTTTGTGGCAGCCCTTTTTGTAGTGGCTAGAAACTGGAAACTGAATGGATGCCCATCAATTGGAGAATGGCTGAATAAATTATGGTATATGAATGTTATGGAATATTATTGTTCTGTGAGAAATGACCAGCAGGATGATTTCAGAGAGGCCTCTCCGGAGAGACTTGCGTGAAATGATGCTGAGTGAAATGAGCAGAACCAAGAGATCATTATACACGGCAACAACGATACTATATGATGATCAATTCTGATGAACATGGCTCTCTTCAACAATGAAATGTTTCAAATCAGTTCCAATTCTTCAGTAAAGAAGACCATATACACCCAGAGAGAGAGATATGAGATATGGACTACAACATATCATTTTCATGCTCTCTATCGATGTTTGCTTGCATTGTGTTTCCTTTCTTTGATTTTTTTTCTTGTAGATACGATTTTTCTTGCACAACAATGATAAGTATGGAAATATGTATATATATATATATATATATATTCGATTTGTCAAGTATTTTAACATAATTAACATGTAGTGGACTTCCTGCCATCTAGGGGAGGGGAGGGGACTGGGGGGAAAATTTGTAATGGAAAGCTTTGTAAGGGTCAATGTTGAAGAACTACCCATACATATGTTATGAAAATAAAAAGCTTTAATAAAAATAAATAGTTAAATATGTGCTGCAAAGGGGGGGAAAAAGAATATTTCACCATGTGACCAGGTCAGTTCCCATTGGACAATCTTGTCAGACTTGCGAATGAATATAGCCTCCAAAAACCAAGGAGAAAATTCTGGGGGAAATTAATGACCAAAACATAATATTCCACTTTGAATCTGATCACATTATGATCTCAAGATGTTGTCCTACATGACTAAGGTATTATTTCCTGTGCACAAGCATCAGTACAGAAACTAGAGAATATTGATTTCCTCTTAATTCTGAGTCTTGGCTAGGAGGCCGGAGCTTGGAGGCTTCAGGAATTGAACCAGAGCTTAATTTGTTCTGAGAAAGATTTTTAAGTTACAACCACAAAAGCAAATAAAAGAGGACAGAGGTAGAAACAGAGGTAATTTCCCAAATTTGAAATTGGCCAGGACTCTAGATATTAGAAAAGGTCCCATGGGGCCTTTAAAGAGTCTAAGTGGCCAAAATCTAGGTTTTGGATTTCTAGATAAAAGTCTTGCTCCATCCCCACTAGATTCAGGAGGCAGAAATGGCCTACAAACATGAATGTTGGTTCAAGATAATTACCAAGTGTAAAAGTAAAGAGAAGGACACTATATTATCCCTTATTTGATTTAAGTGACTCCATTTTAGAACTAGCTTTCATTTTAGCATAAATTGAACAGGTCTGGATACTTCTCTGCATGTAGGTCCCTTAATAAGACTTCATAATATAGTTTTCTCATTACCAGTATCTTTCTTTTCACTATAATGAACAAGGCTAGAACATGCCTCAAAAATATCTGAGAACTACATATTTTGTGTTTTTTATTCCCTATATGAAAAAGAGTTACTTTGTTCTTGGTAATATTTGGACCTGACAGAGTTGTCCTTCCTTTCTATATGTATGTATACATGCATATATATATATATATATATGTGTGTGTGTGTGTGTGTATAGGTATACACATTTATACACATTTATACATATTTATATATACATGCATGTGCATTCACATGTCTCTCATACTACAATTCAACTTCATTTAACTGATAGCCTTCTCTGTGATTTAACTGATATCTCCCCACCAATGGTCTATAACATAAATTAAACTTTATATTAACTTCTAAACTTTTAAAATGTAGATTTTTTTTTACCATGATGTGATATTGTTCTCTTAGGGACTTACAATTAGAGGTTGAAGTTGAGTAGAAACCCAATTATCCATTATAAAGTCTCATTATGTTTTTTTCACATAATACCTACAAGAGACCAGGGAACTGAAATGATTGCTCTACATAGTCATGTTAGCCCACTAGTCTATAGAGAGGCATTAAACAGAGCATGTATCTGTTCTGGAAAAGTATTTACTGACAGCAGTGCTCTCAGACAGGCAGAAACCTAACTAAGAATTCTAACAGCTAACAAAAATGATTAAAGAAAAGGGAAATTACAAAGTATTCTACATGTAATATAGATTTACAATATTTCAATATATCCATAGATCTTTGAGTTCAGTTATAATGGAAATTGTACACAATTATCAGTCACAATCCATTCAGGCTGAAATTGTTCTCTTGAAAATCCCCAACAAGAAGATTCTATCTAATATGATGGGAGCTTTCCTTTTGATAATACCTGGGTGGGTCACAAGGAAACACATGGTCTTTCTGTTAATCCCTTGCTTGCTATATAACTAAAAAGGAATTGCTCACCTTTTCTGTTCATGCATCTTTTTATACCATTTATGCCACTTATACTGTGTAATTCTTTGTTGTGAGTAAACTGCAGCCCATTCAAATCCACCACCTATCCTCCACTGCATCTGAGTAGCCAACAATTTTAATTCTTTGAATTCTAATATTCCATGAAACCTTGACTTGATTTGTATAATCAGAGGCTCATTGAGTTGTTACCTGTATTGTTACCTCTTTCAAAGAATTTGGAGTAATTTTAGTGTAGAGAAACAGGACTGGGTTGTTCACCTGGGGAAAAGTGAGACAAAAGTCATCAGGCTTCTTTGCCTTCTCCAGCCAGTCTAATCTCTGTTATTTGCATAAGATAGAGTATGATGAGGGGAAGTGATAAGCAATTTCCTCCCCACGGTTCCCTCTCCAAACCATCACTCACAAGGTTCCACAATTGTGTTTACTTTTATTAGTCAGCCAGAGGATACACTTAGGCATTTAATGAAAGGCATTAAATGAAATAGCATAGTATAAATGCCAACAAAGATATTTAATGAAATAGCAAGGTAATAAAATAACAGAACATTCTCTCTATAAAGTTGGAGAATGCTCTTTCACAAATAGACATTCTCTGTGGAAAAGAGTGGACCGCCTTAGGACCTTGTATTTACTTTACTGGTCTGACTATGATACTTAGCTCACAACAAAATTCCTTTTTTCTTTTGAGAAAGTAGAACTTTTGGGATATTTGCCCATAAGGAAGGGAAGGATAGGAGGCTAGGGATGCTAAGTACTGAGAAGTAAAATGCATCACTTCTGACCATATGTTAGATGATAGTTAAATTGAATTATGTAGAGGAGAAAATATCAAACACAAAGAGTAACAGAAAAATTAAAAGAATAGTACAGAAAAGCAATTCTGGACTTTGATGACCTTCTGGTAAAGTTTGATTAGGGAGAGTTAAAAAAGAAAACTTCACAACTATTATGATTGAGAGCACTGACTGAGAAGATGACTACTATTCTCATGGGAAAAGATTATTTATAGCACCAGCAGAAGATGGAGAATGACAGTATCAGGGAGCATCACATCTCTGCTGAAGACTACAACTAGTTCAGAACAGATGATTCAAAAGACAGGATAAAAAAACAGGATGAAAGATCTTTAACTTTCCTCTTGAGGAGAGAGGCTTATTGACCACGGCATCCCTAGTGGATGTTAGATAAATTATTGGGCTATTTGATAGCCCCTGGAGAGCAAAAGAATAGCTAAGAAACAATGCCTGTAACTGGGCAGTGAAGAGGAATAATTGAGGGGGATATGACCCAGGAGAAAGCATAATGACATCAGAAGTCATCAGCAATTTTGAGATATCAGAGGTATAAGCTTAGATATCATAGTGATAGAGAAGGAAAGGAGCTTAGAAGCATATAGTCCAAACTGCTTATTCTACAAATAAGGAAAATGAAGTAAAGAAAGGTTAATTAACTTACCTAGAGTCATAAAAATACTAGTAAGGAGCAGAGCTAAATTCTGAATCTATATCTAGGTAGGTAGGTAGGTAGGTAGGTAGGTAGGTAGGTAGGTAGGTAGATGTTATTTATATGTACACATTGTCTTCCCCAGGTAGAATGTAAGTTCCTTGAGTACAAGGACTGTTTTGCTTTTGTCTTTGTATTCTCTAAGCCTAGCACATAGTTGGGATTTAATAAAAGTTTCATTTATTTTAGTCATGTTTAACTCTTTGTGCCCCTATTTGGGGCTTTCTTGGCAAAGGTACTGGAATGGTTTGCCATTTCTTTTCTTTTCCTTTTGCCATTTCTTCAGCTCAGTTTACAAATGAGGAAACTGAGGCAAACAAGGTTAAGTGACTTGCACAGAGTCACACAGATATTAAGTGATGGAGATGAGTTTTGAGCTCAGGTTTTCCTGACTCTAAGCCTGTCACTCTATCCACTGCACCATCGATCTGGTTTAAAGTAGCAGTAGTCTAGTCTTAGTCCTAGTCCCAGTGGTGCTGGTGGTGTCATATACCACTCTTCATGATCCCATTTGGGGCTTTCTTGGAAAAGATACTAAAGCAGTTTGCCAATTACCTCTCCAGCTCACTTTATTGATAAAGAAACTAAGGTAAACTGGGTTCCATGATTTGCCCAAGGTCATACAACTAGAAAGTATTCAAGACCAGATTTAATATTAAATCTTGCTATCAACTAAGCCCAGTTTGTTGATTGATAGATCAATTGATTGATTGTTTGATATGCCCAGTTTCTTGATTGGAGAAAGTATTCATGATACATGGGCATAAGACTTTCTAGCAGCTTATAAGCCTTTAGCATTTACAAATTTTTGATTCTGGGGGAAATTTTTCTAACTTATTTATCACCTTCTTTTGCACTGAAATCACTAAGCATTAAGAAATGTCAATTTAATGTGGTTTGTCAGAATTTATCTTCTTTCTTATCTCCTTGAACCACTGCTGATATATAAACTATAGTTATATTCAAGGTGATATTTTTATAAAAGCTCATTATAAAACAAGATAAGCAAATGTCCTGAGAAATGATATTTCTTGACTTTGGATGCAATATAAAACTAATAGTACTAACTCCTTTATTTGCCTATTCAGGGAGAATCTGTGATCCTTATCTCCACTTAGATACAATTTCTTTCAGTCATCTAGCTCCATTCATAATGAGAATGTCAAATTTTATATCATTCATTTCCTCAAGCAGTATATCACTTCACTGAAATGAGACTACACACTTAAAACACTAATGCTCCATAGAAGATTTACATGCTATGTGCAATTTCTGACAATACCTCCCCCTCTCCCCCTTTCCATCACTGTGCCATTATCAATGTGGAATATAAGATTGTCACACAAGACTCAGGATTATTATTTAACTTTCATGAGTCACCATAGCTAAAACCTTCCTATCCCACTGGCCATCCTAATATTTAGGAGTCTCTCCACACCAAGCTGTTCTGTAGAAAATAGATAATATATTGCCAGGATAATATTCATAGCCATCTCAAAATGGGACAGACAGATCTTGTACATAGATGGCAAAACCATTGAAACCTAAGGTCACCTGCTTTGAAGAAGTTCTGAGTAGAACATTCAGTGTGTGCATATTAAATATCTACATATTTATATGCAGTTTAATTTAATTCAATTCAATGATTCAACAACATTTTTAATGTGCTGACTGTGTAGTCCACAAATGGGCAAGATTTGTTACCTTTATGTAACAGTCTGTCTAGTAAGTATGAGACACAAATGTAGATTACAAGTATAATATGATGTATACAGTAAGTGCACAAAAAATTATGTGAGACAAAAAAGAGGGGAAAATCTCAAAGAAGCCTTCATGGTACACAAGGCACCTGAGTTTAATTGATAGGAATTTAATAGGCAAAGTGGTTTGGAAAGGGAACCGATTTTGTGCAGGGAAGAGACTGAGCAAAGGTGCAAATGATTGCCCAAAGTGCAAATTGTGTTCCAGAGACAGGAAAATTGTCTGTATCATAGAGTTTGTGGAAGAGCATGATATTTAATAAGCCTGGTGAGGTATAAGGGGGGTCATATTATGGAAGAGCTCCATTGTCGGGCTAAAGAGATTGAACTTGACTCAGTAGACAATAGGAAGCTAGAGGCTTGGTCAAGTTTATACTTAAAAAGAGAAACATAAAAACCAAGAAAATATATGAAGGATGGGTTGGAAGAAGAAGAGATAAAGTTAGGACCAAATGAGGAGGAAAAAAACTGCCTTAAGTATGTCAACCAAGATAGACACAACGGGAAATGAGAGAATATAAAAAAAAAGAAAAACAGCAGCAGAAGCACATAGAAAATTATAATGTACAAGATCCAAAAAAATCAGTGTTAAAATCTATGGTCTTAAATTCCATTATTCAAATATATCAAGTAACATCAAACAAGGAGAACTAAACATCCTTACATAGGGGGAAAATTTGACCTTCTATATACTATGACTTACTAAGATAGGTACAGGGTATGCTATAGGTATGCTAAAACAAACTCAAACTGACTCAAGAGAGTGGAATGTTCAATTTTCAGTGTATAGATTTACAATTCAGAAATTGGCTCAGGGTTTGATTTACTGTTTTGTTGATTTCTAAATTTGTGAAAATGATGGAGAAAATATTAATAATGTAGATTAAATCCAAAAGTATGTTGTTCATGCTTTTGTTTTTGTTTTTGTTTTGTTTTTTGAGTGATTGCTGGTTGTTAAACATTTACCAGAATTCTCTTGGATAGGACCATGGCTCTGAATGGGCATACTTAATTCAAGAGACAGAACATATAAGTAGTGGGAATAGGGAAAGTGCACTATACATTAAGACAGTGTGTACATGTGAGGAAATCCTGGTGCAAAACATTTGGATGAAATGGAAGAATGAAAAGAAATGATGCTATCATAGAGTACTATAATTCATCTGGACAGAAAGAAAAATATATAAGGGGTTCAAGAAATAGTATAAAAATGACAAAATGGCATGTTATATTTGTGATGAATTTCCATTATCCATACTTCTACTAGACACAGGACTTCTTAAACTTTTTCCATTCACAACCCCTTTTTGCCCAAGAAATTTCTATATGACCCTGGATATATAGGTATACAAATCAAACACTTACTGATAATAAAGATTTAAACTCAAGAAGATGAGACTCCTGACTCCAAGGTAGGCACTCTATCCACTGATGCCCAATTTTGATTTAGATTGGTAGATTTTTGAAATTTGGGAAAGTCCTGACCTCCCATGGATTGACAAAACATCTCTTTTTTTGAGTTACTACGGAGTTACTTTAAAGTCTTATAATCTTAAAGAGAGGGATATTTCTTGACTTTACCTCAATATTAAGGGCCAGCAAAGTATTTCAGGCCTATAGCTGCCTGTGTATCAAACATCACTCCTGTAATCAAGTATCTTACTGACTGCTCTGCTGAAAATGCTTTCTCAAAGGTCACCAATGGTCTGTTAATCACTAAATCCAATGGTGTTTTCACATGTCCTGTACTTTTTGACCTTTATGAAGTGTTTGATATGCAGTTGTTGTTATTTTAACTTTCTATTTTTAATTTGTTTGCTCAGAAGCAACACTTGCCTTAGAGAAGAAATGGCAATTTTTGAAGGTTTTGAGATTTATCCTTAAATCATCCAGGAAGGTAAAATCATGTTGTTCAATCATTTTCAGTAGTTATCCCTTCTACATTTTGACTTTCCCCATAGCAGTTTTGATATAGTGCAGTTTGACATTAGAAATTAATGGGAATTTGGGGGGACTTTTGCAAAAATTGCAGATGACACAAAAAGTTTAGAAACTCCAGAAATGCATAAAATATACATACAATATTATATAATATAAATATATTTTACCTTTTCGTACCATGATAATTCAGACTTCTTCTCTGGTACAAAGGGAAAACCAAAATTTTTTTATGAAGATTTTCCAAATCACTCAAAGTCTCACAACGTGGAAAGGATTAATTATAGTTTCTGACTCTTCATAACTCATTTGGGGTTCTCTTCACAAACATACCAGAATGGTTTGCCATTTCCTTTTCCAGTCCATTTTGCAGATGAAGAAACTGAAAAAAAAATATGGTTAAGTGACTTGCCATAGGCTATACAGCTGGTAAGTGTTTGAGGCCAGATTTGAATTCAGGAAAGTGATCCCTCCTGATTTCAGGTCTAGTATTGCTGCCCAAATCATTATTGCCAGCAATCAGATGTTTCTTTTATATTTAATATTTTTATAATATCAGCCTACTTCCCAATTTTTGATAAAATATCATAACAATATATATAAAATGGAAGTATGGTTAGAGTAAATTACTCAGGAGCTTAAGAAATCAGAATTCTCAAGCCATTCTCCAATGGATAAATGGTCAAAGGATATGAACAGACAATTTTCAGGTGATGAAATTAAAACTATTTGTAGTCATATGAAAAGGTGCTCCAAATAACTATTGATCAGAGAAATGCAAATTAAGACAACTCTGAGGTACCACTACACACCTGTCAGATTGGCTAAAATGACAGGAAAAGATAACGATGAATGTTGGAGGGGATGTGGGAAGACTGGGACACTGATACATTGTTGGTGGAGCTGTGAACGAATCCAACCATTCTGGAGAGCAATTTGGAGCTATGCTCAAAAAGTTATCAAACTGTGCATACCCTTTCACCCAGCAGTGTTTCTATTGGGCTTATATCCCAAAGAGATCTAAAAGGAAGGAAAGGGACCCATATGTGCAAGGGACCCACATGTTTGTGGCAGCCCTTTTTGTAGTGGCTAGAAACTGGAAACTGAATGTATGCCCATCAGTTGGAGAATGGCTGAATAAATTATGGTATATGAATGTTATGGAATATTATTGTTCTGCGAGAAACGACTAACAGGATGATTTCAGAGAGGCCTGGAGAGACTTGCATGGACTGATGCTGAGTGAAATGAGCAGAACCAGGAGATCATTATACACGGGCACAACAATACTTTATGACGATCAATTCTGATGGTCATTGCTCTCTGCAACAATGAAATGTTTCAAACCAGTTCCAATTGTTCAGTGAAGAAAGCCATATACACCCAGAGAGAGGGGTGTGAAATGTGGACCACAACATAACATTTTCATGCTCTCTATTGATGTTTACTTGTATTGTGTTTCCTTTCTCTGATTTTTCTTTCTTGTAGATACTATTTTCCTTGCACAAAAATGATGTGTGGAAATATGTATACATATATTCGATTGGTCAAGTATTTTAACATAATTAACATGTAGTGGATTTCCTGTCATCTAGGGAAGGGGTGGGGAGTAGGGGGGAAAAATTGTAACAGAAAGCTTTGAAAGGGTTCATGTTGTAGAATTACCCATACATATGTTTTGCAAATCAAAAGTTTTAATAAAAAAATAAAAACAAATTAAAAAGAAATCAGAATTCTACCACTCTAGTATCACTTAAAATTATACATATACATATGTAAGGACATATATAATCTTACATTGCTTTTGTACATATATACACATCATACCTACATTATTATGTTATATACATGTATATTTACTGATGCCATCACTCACAAATGAAAAGCTATCCTATTTTAACATTTCCCATTATAGCATTTTATGGCATGGTATTCAAAAATTACAAATATATTTTAAAACTTTTGTTTAAATCTTGCTATAAAAGGATATTGAGATTTAGAAGTATTTTTTCCCAGAGAAAATAACAATGTCAATTCTACTAAGTTTTTCAAGATTGCACAGTGAAAAGTTCCTATCAACCACTAAAGTTAAAAATAAAAACTTAGCTGCTTTTTTTAAAGGCAATATTTAAGGAAATACAGAGGGGAAAAAACTCAATATGAAACCCATCTGTGATCAACATGATATTGGTTATCACATACACACATATACATCTATATATTCATATACTGATATAGATATAGATATTATATATTCCTATACTATATTGAAAGGGTGAGGTAGAAGAGGAAATAAGTAATTATATTCAATTTTTTTTGTTTGATTCCAATAATAGTGAAGTTCATGAAATTCCTGTGTCTCTCATACTTTCCTTCATGACTATATACTCTTCTTATATATCTTTATTATATTATAATAATTCTTCTCCCTTTCTTTCTCCTTTCTGGTCCAGTATAGTCTCTTGTCCTATTTTTGTTTTCTCTTAAAACCATTAAAATAAAACAAAACTATCCATAGAGTATCTGTTATAACTTTTTTCTATGATCATTAAACATATAACAATTCATCCCCACATAGTCTCTTTTAGTTATATAGATATGTATATCTTTCAATGTTTCTTTTGGATTGTATTTCCATTTCCAAATATCTACATGATTATTATTTTTTCATTAGGAATACTTCAAAATCCTCTATTTTTTAAAAGAAAAGATCTTTTATGTTTGGTTTTGCCAGATAGGCTACTTATAGTTGTAAACCTTTATCTCTCATTTTTTGAGATATCCTGTTCTAAGCTCTCCTTTCCTGCTAAATCTAGTGAAATTCTTATTGTGGACTTGAGGCATCTAAACTGTTTTTGATTGCTACATATATACATATATATGTATGTGTTTGTGTATATACACATGTGTACATATGTCTGTGTTCACACTTACACATACACACACATCCTGGATTTTGGCTATGTTATTCAGAATTTTCGTTCTGAAGGTTCTTTCTGGAGGTTTCTGGTGGATTTTTTCTATTTTCACTTTACCCTCTAATTCTAAAATTTCTAGACTATTTTATGATTTCCTAAAAGATGCCACCACAATTTTTTCTGCTCACAACTTTTCCTATAGTCTAACAATTCTTAGATTATTTCTTCATAATGTATTTTCAAGTCATTTAAAATATTTATTAGATTTGCTTCCTTTTTTGTTTTTAAAAATTATTTTAATATTTCTTATTTTATTGTTGTCATTATTTCTTGTCTGGCCCATTCAGTTGTTGAATGAGGTTTTTCCATCATTTGTTCTAAGATGCCAATTTTTCTTGTTAACCTTTCCACACTACCTTTTCATGTCTGTATCTTATTTACTCTGGGAATTTTAGTAATCATTGTGGCCAGGGCAATTTTTTTCCCTATGGCTTTACCTGGACTTGTGAGATTGTTAAAATATTAAGGTATTTTCTCATGGTATTTATGGCTTCTCTTAGTCTACTTATGGGAGGAGTAGGGGAAGGAGGAGACAGGGTTGTACTTGGGTTAAGCTTCTCGAATGATTGATGCTGACAGGGCTCTCCTGGTGATTCTGAGTTCTGTGGGCCAAACCAGAACTCTCCTTTTATGGTCTCTGAGGCACTCTGTTGCTTGGAGGGTCCTTCTTATCCCTGGGCTAATTTACTTCTTCCTACTGAAGGCTCTACTAGAGTATTTCCCTCTGTTGCTGAGTCCAAGGATTATTCCCATAAGTTCCTACCACAGGTTTCAGGGACTGCTCAGGCTGGATTCTGCCCCAAGGTTTTTCTCTTGATGTTTAACCTGAGCTCCAGTTATTCCATTGGAGCCTATATGGAGTCAACTTTCTGCTAGTCTTCAGTCTTTGTAGGGATTACGCCATCTCTAGAGAAAGAACTGTGGAGACTGACTGTGTATCAAAAAATGGTATTTTCACCTTGTTATCATTGTTGTTTGCTTGCTTGTTTTTTCCCCTTTCTTATGTTTTTTTCCCTTCTAATCTGATATTTTTTCATAGCATGACAAACATGGAAATATATTTAGAAAAATTGTACATGTACAAGAGGAATTCCATATTGGATTGTTTGCTGTCTTGGGGAGGGGGGAAAAGGGAGAAAATTTTGGAATGCAAGGTTTTGCAAAGGAGAATGTTGAAGACTATCTTTGCATGTATTTGGAAAGATAAAATGCTATTAAAGTCAAAAAAGAAAAAAAACAGGAAAGTAGAAAAAAAAGTAAAACTCAGAATTCAGAGACTAATATAAAATAAAATGTAAGTTTCTTGAGTGAAGGGAGTCCCTCATTCAATAAGCATAGCTCCTGGCACGTAACATGAACTTAACAAATGCTTTTCATTCATTTATCATTCATTATCATTATCCCATTTGCCCTGTCACTTATCCCTTCTTTGATAATTCTTAAAGCAACTCAGTTTTGGAATGTCTGTCACAATTTCAATAGGACAATGCCATTCTTTTTTCATTTATTTCGGGTTCATGCCTTTGCTTCCATAGTTTATATATGGCTGTTTTTTTTTTTAAATCTAAGTCAATTAATTTCTTGGGGATCCACATTGAATTCTTTAGGGAGCTCTCCCTTTTCTTGTTCATTGAAATAGTCTGTTGCTATTGTTCAAACTTCATTCTTGTCAGTATCTCGTCTCTCTTTGGCTCACTGTGGAATTTTAATGATAGGATTTTACTTTTCTATCCTTGAATTCTTTGAAATTCATTGGCTGAAAGTCTTAAGTGCAAAACAAACTTTGCCCTGGCTTCTCCTCCTTATCTATCATGGAGATGTTGAGATTGATTTCTTCTTAGTTTTCTAAATTTTTAAATCATTGCTCTTTTCTGGGAATTTGTACAGATGGAAGGATTAAATAAAATAGATTTGTGGGGATTGAATATCACAATACTAGTAAAATGTAATTCTAATGTTCAGAATGAATTAGATCACAAACTAGCAAATTCGTTCTATAACAATTCCATTTTACATAGATTCTATAGCTAGGTAATCTTTGAGTCAGGAAATTATTATTCAGTTGTGTCTAATTTTTCATAACCTCTTTAGGAGGTTGGGTTTTTTTGGCAAAGATACTGGATTGATTTGCAATTTCCTTCTCCACCTCATTTTACACATGAGGAAACTGAGGCAAACAGGGTAAAATGACCTGCCGAGGGTCAGACAATTAATAAGTGTCTGAGGGTAGATTTGAACTCAAGAAGTCTTCCTGATTGCCAGGCCAGTGTTCTATCCATGGTAGCTGCCCTTTTCAGAAAAAAAACAAAAAACAAAAAACAAAAAAACAAACAAACAAACAAACAAACAAAAACATATATTCAAATGCTGTCTCAGATACTTTCTGTCTGCATGGTCCTAGGGAAATCCATCCCAGATCTCTTTGACTCAGGTTTCTAATTTACAAAACAACAATAATAATAACACCCATCTTCTAGGCTTGTTGTGATGATCACATAAAATCTGTAGGGTGCTTTATCAAATTTAAAAGTACTATATAAATACTAGCTGTTGTTATCTATTGTCACAGTTTCTACATGTTTTTATAATGAAGATACAATGACTTTGGGCATTCTTCCCAATCCACTAGCAATTCCTCAAGCCCTCAAGGAGCTTTTGGTAGCTTAGTACAAAATTCAGATGTTATAATAAAGCTTCTGATTTGTACGTATTCAAACCACTGTACCTGAACATTACCCCCTTTTCCCATTAGTTCTATCCTAGTGAACACTGCACAATTTCTAATTACTTGATGAGGGCAGTGGAGTGAATTATTCTTCCAAATTATAATAGCTTGTGAGTTTATGCCTGGTTGGCAGCATTTCTTCCCTAGGAATGGCAGAGGCAGAAACCTTTGTGACGTTAATTTGCTTTTCCATCTGCCTTCTACATGTATTGTTGTGGAGAGATATGAATTGAATTCTTTCCTTTTATATTTTGCTGTGTTGAATCTTTTAAGGAGAAGTCACTATCTGTCATGATTTTTATTATTGTATAGGTAAGTGGGTTATATTCTTTTATCAGTTTTAAGATAGTGCACCAGTAGGAGGCACAATGAGAGGTCTTGGGAACTCAGGGTTCCAGCTCTCATTTTCTCTATTTGAACAGCTGCCCACAGCATCTATTGAAATTCTGGCTGTTTTATTTCTGCAAATAAGATTAGCTATTGTTCCTTGCCAATAGGTAATATAGATATGGTACTTGTGATGATATAGTTTGTTAAAGAAATAAAATTGGGAGTAAGCTAAACAGCTATCTCCATTCTACACTTTTCAATTTCTATTGATGGCACCACTATCCCAGCAGTCATCCAGGTTTGTTGCTTCAATTCTATATCTAATCTATCTTCTACACCATTGCTAAAATAATATTCTGAAAATAAGATATGACCATGTCAACCCTCCCAACTCTAAAGGCTTAAATAGATCCCTATTTCCTTTTTAATAAAATATAAGATCCTCAGTCTACAATATGGCTTCCATGTATCTTTCCACTTTTACATAATAATATTTCCCTTTAGAAATTCTTCATTCCTTTCAAAGTCAGCCTCTTTGCTGTTCCTAATAAATTACATGTAATCTTCCTAAATACTTATATACAATCAACTTGGCATCAACTTGGACACTGTAATGTGAAATTGACCAAGCTGCATTAAATTTAAAGTAGTTTTCTTATTTGCCAAAGGCCCAGAGATGATAATTCATTGGATCTCTAGGTGGGATGAATATAGGAAGTCAGTAAACGAGACATAGATGGAGCAGGTAGAGATAAAAAGAAGAAAACAAAAATCTAACCAAGAAAGAAGACATCCAGAAAAAGAGATCTACAATATTAAATGCCAAAGAGAGGAGAATTAGATAACCTTTGATTTCACTACATCTGATACTACATTTGTACTGTGGGCAAGTCACTCAACCAGTGTCTGCCTCTCTTGTTTCCTTTTCTGAAAAATGAGGACAATGGGTTAGATGGTCTCTAAGTTCATTTCTAGTTCTAAATCCCTAATTCTATGATCTTCAGACAATGAAATTATGATTCTACAACAAGCCTGTGATGGTTGTTTCTTTGATTCTTTTCTAAACCCTCTAGCTTCTGATTGTTTTATGTTGGTGTTCTGAATCCAATACCTTTCTCAGAATCACATAAACACATTCTTTTCTCTTTGCTTTTTAAGATAGAGGTGACATGGATGCATTTTCCTCTAACTGTTGCTTTTAAAAAGCATTTTACAATTGTTGTGAATGCAGTTACTGTTGCTGGGAGCTTTGCCTTCGCACAGAATGAAATTGAATTGTTAAGCCTCCAAACCAAACCTTCATCATCCTTTGTATTTGGAGAGGGGAAGAAAAACTCAGAAGAATCAAGCATAGATTGGGTGTAACATAATTGAACTTGCCCAAAGTGATGAAATTAAAATAGAATCAAATTTTGAGTAAGCTATATATCTAAGTGAATAAAAAACTTTTTATAAATGGGTTTTGTACTCTCCAGCTGTCTGTGAGGTTGTAGTACATTCAGGTATCTGCAAGCTGTTTTTATTTCTCCCTGTGTCTTATTTATTAATTCTAAGATTTAATTCATGCATTTCCCCTATGATTGCCTATTCCAAGATTTTTGTGGATTTCCAAAGATTTTAGCCTGTTGTTGGAAGCAAAAATAAAATCATCAGGGTACTAATTTGTTCAATTTTTACAAAAATGAGGACAGTTTCTGCTGTTCTGTTGCATTTCATACTTCATCTTCAAACTTCCATCTCTTTTAACATAGGCACCTATACTCTTAATTGGTCAGAATCTACAGTTTGATAGTACCCCAGATCCTCCATTTGCTCTGTGCTGCTACATTTTACCTCCACCTCCAACATGGTACCACATTACCATCTTGATTGAGTTCTAAATTGGATCACCACATATTACCATATCAGCAGGTCTATTATCATGTATTTGGACTGTATTACTACCATATTATATATGTACTTTATTCCCCCTTCCATTTTTTGCCTCTTGCTCTGTTCATTCATCATACTAGGAAGGATAGTTAACAGGTTGAATGACATAATCAGTATATAAAATATCTTTATAAAGAAGAGTTGGATCTAATATGATAAATGAAATAGGTATAATTTTAAAGCTCTGCCCTTTGATTTGAAAAGTCCACTTGTATAAGTACAACAGGGAAGGGAATTGGGAGACAATTTGTTCCATGAAAAAGGTCTGTGGCAGGAAAATAATAATGATCATGATCACAATCACAAAGATGATGTGCTATAATAAGAACATGCTGTTAAGCTACAACAGTGGTTTTCAAAAGGTCTAGTAGACTCTGACAGTATCCCCTAGTTATCCCTAGGTCTGCATCTTAATTTGAGATTCCATGACCATGTCTAATTCCTCTAACTCTCCTTTAGTGTGCCACAATTTCTCAAAGCAAAGAATAATACTATGTTGTGAGCAAGAAGAGTTTAAATCCCATTTGGTGATATTAATGGAGGCAAAGTTTTCAAAATGAGAATTGCCACAATACTTTTCCCAGATCCAAACACATCTAGAACTGGATTCAGTTCTGAGTGCTAACCATTGACAAGCTGGAGTAGATCCAGAAAAAAAGGGAACACCATATGGAGAGTAATGGAAATGGTGCCATTTGAAGCTGGGCCAAGGGAATTAAGAATGGTTAGTCTAGAGCAGAACAGATCTGGGTCAAGGTGGGAACGGAAGGAAAGAGTAAACATAAAAAGGAATTATAAATATCTCAAAGTATTTAAAGAACAAGAAAAAGGAGAGATTAGACTATGTCTATGTGGCCCCAGAAGAAACATCTTAGATTAATGTGCAGAAGTTTCCATCTTATTTGATCAAAGGAAAAACTTGCTAAAAACCCAAGTGGAATGGGCTCCCTAACGAGCCTTATCATACTGTATAGTAAATACAGGAGGTAATGAGTTCCCTTAATTGAAGGGCTTCAAGTGGTAACTGACTCAAAAACAACTTAATTTTTTCAAGGTTGTCCAAATTATTATTATTTTTTAATAAAATTTAAAGCTTTTTATTTTCAAAACATATGTACAGATAATTTGACAACATTGACCCTTACACAGCCTTGTATATCAGATTTTCTCCTCCTTCCCTCTATCCCCTCCCCTAGATGGCAAGCAATCCAATATATGTTGACCATGTTAAAATATATGTTAAATCCAATATGTATAAACATATTTATAGAATTCTCTTGCTGCACAAGAAAAATCAGATAAAAAAAAGAATGTAAATTAGTAAGAAAACAAAATGCAAGTGCATAACAATAAAAAAATGAGAATGCTATGTTGTGATCCACCCTCACTTCCCACAGTCCTTTCTCTGGCTGTAGATGGCTCTTCCTCACAAGATCACTGGAACTGGCATCAGTTATCTTATTGTTGAAAAGAGCCACGCCCATTATAATTGACCATCATATAATCTTGTTGTTGCTGTGTACAATGATCTCCTGGTTCTGCTCATTTCACTCAGCACCAGTTGATGTTAAGTCTCTCCAGGCCTCTCTGAAATCATCCTGCTGGTTGTTTCTTATAGAACAATAATATTCTACAATATTCATATACCATAATTTATTCAGCTATTCTCCAATTGATGGGCATCCACTCAGTTTCCAGTTTCTTGCCATTATGAAAAGGTTTGCCACAAACATTTTTGCACATGTTTAAGATCTTTTTAAGACCTCCTTTAAGATCTCTTTGGGATATAAATCCAGTAGAAACACTGCTGAATCAAAGGGTATGCACAGTTTGATAACTGTCAAAAACAACTTATTAAAGAACTTACAGAAGTACTTCCATTATATTACTAATATATTCTAGCTATCTTATGGAAGTGCAAGTATGATTTGGATCCTTAGATAATATCAGAGGACCCTTTGAGATTTTTCAGATTAAATAAGATTTTGAAACCATTTATAATGCCTGATTAGGCAATATTTTGAATGTTTCTTTATAATTCTTTAAATTTATTTCAAATTTATAACTTCTTTAATTATTTCATCCTGTTTTAATGGGTCTGGACAAACAATCTGAAACTCCCTAGGAAGTAGAATTCATCATGTAACTTGTACACTCCCTTGTCATATTATGCAGTTTCTTTATTCTTTTGCTCAGATGAATGTAATCATATTTCCCAGTTTTTGTTCATAGAAACAAAGATATAAATGATGATGCCAGGAATGGTGTCAAAACAGAAATGGAGGGGATGCCCATCATTTGGGGAATGGATAAACAAGGTGTGGTATATGAATGAAGGATGATTCAACATCAGGCAAACAATGTAGTAATTACATTAAAAATAAAAATATCCAAACTATATAAAAATCCCTAGATTAAAAAAAAAGGCTTTGATGAAGTACAATACTCTTAGCAAGAAATACTTTGTCCATCAGATCTATAGAAAAGGGAAGAATTTTTGATGAAACAAAAAGAGCATTATAAGACATAAAATGGATAATTTTGATTATATTAAGTTAAAAAAGGTTTGCACAAATGAAACCAATACAACCAAGATTAGAAGGAAAGCAGAAAGCTGAGAAACAACTTATTACAGCAAATGTCTCTGATAATGGCCTCATTTCTCAAGTAAATAGAGAAATAATTCAAATTGATAAGAATACAAGTCATTCCTCAATTGGTAAATAATCAAAGAATACAAGCAGGCAGTTTTTAGATGAAGAAATCAAAGCTATTTATAATCCCATGAAAAAATGTCCTAAATCACTTTTGATTAGAGAACTACAAATACAACCAACTTCACACCCATCAGATTGACTAATATGACAGAAAAGGAAAATGATAAATGTTGGAGATGATGTGGGAAAATTGAAACACTAATGTGCAGTTGGTACAGTTGTAAACTGAGCCAAAGGGCAATCAAACTGCATATGCCCTTTGATCCAGCAATACCACTACTAGATCTATATCCCAAAGAGATCCTAAAAAAAGGGGGGAAAACCTATTTGTACAAAAATATTTATAGCAACTCTTTTTATGGTATCAAACCATTAGAAATGGAGGGGAAGCCCATCAATTGGGAAATGGATAAACAAGTTGTGGTATATGAATAAAATGGAATATTATTATGCTGTAAGAAACAATGCACAAGTAGATTTCAGAAAAACCTGGAAAGACAGAGGCTGAGAGAAGTAAGCAGAACTAGGAGAATACTGTACACAGTAACAACAACAATGTGTGATGATCAGTTTTGAATGACTTAGCTCTTCTCAGCAATATAATTCAAGACAATTCCAACGGATTCATAATGGAAAATGCTATTCACATTCAGAGGAAGAACTTATGGACTCTGAATACAGATCAAATCATACTATTTTCACTTTCTTTCTTATTCTTGGTTTTGTTTTTCTTTTGGTCTATTTCTTCTTTCAGGACATAGCTAATATAGAAATATGTTTTACATGATTTCATATATATAAAACCTATATAAAATTGCTTACTGTTTTAGGGAGGGGGAAGGAAAGGGTGAAAATTTTGGAATTCAAAATTTTTTAAATGAATGTTAAAAATTGTCTTTACATGTGATTGGAAAAAATAAAATGTTATTTATTTTTAAAGTAAAATACTGGTATACACTTAAAAAGAACCTATAAAACATTGACAAAGAAAGAATTTTTATTTTAACATGATAAAAATTTTATAATCTAAAATCCAAGTTAGTATTATATTCAGTGTGGAAAAACTAGAAATTTTCCCATTAAAAATATAAAAGTTGTAGCCCTTTGCTGTTATTTTTAGAAATTCTAGAAATGCTCATACAACCCAGGTTTCAAGCCTGAGGTGTTTTGTGATCTACTGCTTATATGTGACAGAGCCTGGCACGTAGTAGGTACTTAACAAATGTTAATTGATTGGGCAGAATGATGCCTAAATGTTGTGGGCCTGGATGATACATAGAAATGACCTGAGAACTTTGGAAAGCTTTTTGGTTTTCATTACTGTTTTGAGAGAAAAAAGACCCACATGGTTTTAAGTTCTCTTGGGAACAGACGGAGAGGGAAGGGAGGGGAGAAACAATAAATATCTAGAGGAGCCAGCATGTCAATATTTTCCTGATGCCTCCTTAGAGACTTTGGGGAAATTCTCTTCATGTGAAATCAGGGATTCTTTACTGATAGAAGTGAGATACCTTGCTCCCAGTGGAAGAGCTCATTTATTCTGAGTTTCTTGTATATACCAGTGGATGAAACTTCTCCTATAGATATTTGTAATTTGCTTGGATAAGAGGATTTATTCACATTCATTATTTGTGGTGATTTTTTGATTGTTTAATTAGCATTTGATAGGCAGAAGTCAAAGTTGCAAGAGTAATGTATCTTGAATCTATATAAAAAAAAACCAAATCCAAAAAAGTACTTTTATACTAGCAATAATTAGGAGGCTAGATACATGAAATTGAAAGTTTTCATAATTGAAAAGTTTGTGAAAAGCTTATTTTGCACAAACAAAATTAATGCATCTAGGGTAAGAGAAAAGAATCAACTGAGGAGAAAAGTACATCAAATATGGGTCAAATAAGGGTCAGAATTTATTTCCACAATATATTTCCCAATGGTTAAGTGATCAAAAGATAGGAACAAACTACTCTCAAAAGAATTGAAAACCATAATTATAAGATAATTCCAAATCAATAAAAATAAGAAGTATGATATTTGAAATCTAACAACTTTGAGGTTTTTCCTCATACCCACCATTGGCAAAGATGATAAAAGATAGGAATGGTCAGTTTTAGAGGGACTGGGGAAAAGCAGATAAACTGCTATACTGTTGCTCTAGGAATTGGTCTAACCATTCTAGAAAATAATTTGCATTAGAAAATGATTAAAATGCCCATACTTTTAAATCCAGAAATCTGGATGTTAGACATATAACACAAGGAACTTCACATTCTAGTGAAAGCCTCTGTATACACTAAAATATGTATAGTAACTCTTATCAGCTGGGGATGGCTAAATAAATTGTAGTATATTACTATAATGAAATACTTTTGTACCTTAAGGAAATGATCTAACTATGATGAATACAGAAAGACATGAAAAAACATTAACTGGTTCAAAATAAAGCAAGCAGAACCTGGAAAACAAAATGGTTTGAGGGAAAGAGTATTGACTTTGGAGGCAAAGAATCTGGTTCATAACCTGTCTCTGTGATTTTTAATTTTTGGACCCTGGACAAGTCACTTCAACTCTCAATTATGGGTCTGATTTTTCTCATCATTAAAATGAGAAAGTTTGACTAAGTGACTCTAAGGTCTCCTTCAGCTCTAAATCTAAAATCCTATGATTCCAATGTAAACAATGATGACAACAATATAAATGGAAAAAGCAATAAAATAATCAAAATTGAATGCTGTAAAAGTATAAAGACCAATATTGGTAACAAAGAAGAGCACCAACTCTAAAATCAGAGAACCTGGGTTCAGATTCTATCTCTGATAATTGATATCTTGTGATTTTGTACAACCCTCCCCCCTCTGAATCAGTTTCTTCACCTATAAACTGAGGATTAGAGCTATATGACCTCTCACATCCTAAGAATTTTGGAAGATTGCTTCAAATGTCAATGCTGACTGATTCATTGGTGAGTTCTGCTGAATACTTTTTTTCTTATTATTAAGGATGTGTCATTGGGTAGACAAGGGGGAAATAAGTTTAGTATTAAATTTAACGTTAGGGTCAGAGGATAAGGCAAAGGAAGGGATACATTGGAAAAATGCAGATGGATAAGACAAAGGAAGGGATACATTGGAAAATGCAGATAGAGGTAAAAAAGTAATAATATTCTAAGAGAAAATAAAAGTATTAAATGGTTGTAGAAAAATAAACAAGTTTGATCAACTAAAACAAGAATATAGTTTGTTTGATACCATTAATTTAGATTATTGTAGTTTCAGATATTTTCCCAGTCATCTCCATACATTACTGCCTTCACATTGTCCATTATCCTTATCCACTACCCACTGAAAGCTTACCCTCTTCCCCCAGAGATACAGCATTCTGAGAGAGGAACTTTTGCTTCATTTTATCTAGAACCAAGTTTCTACTTCACTTTCCAAACATCTACATAAAATAACACTACTTCCTCTTTGTATATTGTTTTCTCCCATTAGAATATAAACTCCATGATGGCAGGAATTATCTTGTTTGTTTATAATTTTATCCTCTGTACCTAATACAACTCCTTGCACATAGCAAGTACTTAATGAATTGTCTTTCCCTATCTCTTAAAGCATCTTAAAATCAGATGGTCTGGGTTCCTGCCTTTTATTAATCTTGTCCCTTTTTATGCCATTGACATGTAACCTTCTCCTGCCTTTCCAGTCTTCTTCCACTCTACACCCTTCACTGAACTCCAGTACTTTGTAATTCAGTGATATTGGACTTTTTGCTATTTCTTAAATAAAACACTCCATCTCCCTGCTCCAGGAATTTTTAGTTGTCTATCCCCAATGCCTACAATGATTTCCTTCCTCATTTCCATCTCCTCCTCTATATATCTTTCTTCAAATCCTAGCTTTTACAAGAAGCTTTTTTTCTATCCCTTTTAACACTAGTAAGATTTCTCCTCTGAGTATCTCCAATTTATCCTGAATATATATATATATATGTAGTTATTTGCATGTTTTCACTGTGAGCTCCTCAACTGTGGGGACTGTCTTTTACCATTGTTTTTATTCTTTATCTTACCCTAGTTCTTAGCACAGTGCCTGGCTTATAATAGCACTTAAACTTTTATTGACTGATTGGATAAAATTTACTTGCTGTTTGCTTGCTGTAACCCTAAACAAGTTATAACCTTTGTGACCCTTGTTTCCTCATCTTTAAAATGGAAATTATATCTAATTTGATTGGATAACTGGTTATCTTTTTTTTTTTTTTTTTGCTTTTTGCTGAGGCAATTGAGGTAAAGTGACTTGCCCAGGGTCACACAGCTAGGAAATGTTAAATGTCTGAGACCAGATTTGAACTCAGGTCCTTCTGACTTCAGGGCTGGTGCTCTATCCACTGCGCCACCTAGTTGCCCCTTGGTTTTCATTCTTGAAGAAGACCAAAATGACAGCACTATGTTAGAGTCAAGTGGCTGATCAGATCAATACAAGTTCTGAATGCTCTACCACAGGTGAGCACAAATAAAACGTGAATATTTGGGGTGGATTCTCTAAATTTAAATATCTTGTGTTTCTTTTGAGCTACTTCAGTTATTCTTTGCTCACAAAGCATAAAGACATACCATACTGGACAATCCTGTGCCAGCACAGTCACTTCCAAATTTCTTTCTTTTTTTTTTTATTGTTGAGACAATTGGGGTTAAGTGACTTGCCCAGGGTCACACAGCTAAGATGTGTTAAGTGTCTGAGACCAGATTTGAACTCACGTCCTCCTGAATTCAGGGCTGGTACTCTATCTACTGCACCACTTAGCTGCCCCTACTTCCAAATTTCTTAAGAGACACTTTGAGAATATACTTGTATTACTTTTTCTGACCACCAGATGAGTACTTGCCTTATGTGAGTTCTCCACATAATAGTCCCTTTAGCAAGTGAATATTTGACATTCAAAAAATGTGGGAAGCCCAAGAGAGTTGAGCTCTCTGCAGTAGAGTTGGAATGCTTGGCAGTTTAGTCCGAAAAAGGACCTTGAAAAAGTATCTTATCCCACCAGGTGATCTTCAGAATCTTCCTAAGACAATTCAAATGGAAGCAATTCAGTTTTCTGGCATGGCACACATAGGTATACAACAATGAGGTCGGCACATAGACTATGTAGACCTTCAGTTTGGTAGTCAGTCTAAGACATCTTCTCTCCCACATTTTCCTTCAGAATCTCCTAAACACTGAGCTATCTCTGGCAATGTGTATGCCAGCTGCACAATCAATGTATACATCCCTGGAAAGTATACTGCCAAGGTAAGTGGACCTATTTACAATATTCAAAACTTCTCCATTTTTTGTAACAGATGGTTCCACACAAGGATGATGTGGGACTGGTGGATTGATGGGGCACCTCTGTTTTCTTGGTGTTAATTATTAGACCAAAATTATCACAAGTAGCAGAAAATCGATCCATACTTTGTGGCACTCAGCTTTAGAGACTCTATTGAGTACCTAATCATCTGCAAACAAAAAATCATGCACAATGCACCCTTCACTTTAGTATTCGCTTATAACCTTTTCAAATTGAAGAATTTACTATCGGTGTAGCAGCTGATCTTGATGCCAACATGGCTGAATATTTTTTGAGTGTGTTCTCGACACAAATGAGAAATGATAGCTTTGGAAGATACGGAGAACTTCATACAGTCATTCACTGCATATTGAATCACCACCAGTTTTCTTATCTCTGTTCCAGTTAATCTACTCATATCACAGAAATACTTTAATACTTAAGATCTCTAAGTTGGTCAATAAGAGCAATCCTTTCACAAATACCAATTCTACCTCCAAAACCTATTGAACTTAAGGATAGCTGGCTGTCCAAAATATGAATTTAAGTTCAACTTTAAATTTAACTTAATGCACATTTGTAAAGCATTTTCATAGTGGAATTACTGGTCAATTCCAACAATTTTCATGATTGGAATTGCAATTCTCTCCCCTTCCCCCCCAAAAAAAAGAATATCACCTGGTGGCCAACATTCTAATGTTAAACCTTTATAGCTTTAAACAAGAACTAAGTCTATCCTTGGACAAGAGACAACTTGACCATTACTGGGAATGTATTCAAAACCCTTCAAGCTTAGGAGAAACTGGCAGAGCCTATGCTCCCCTTGCTTAGCTTTTGAGAGAATGGGGATAATTACTAGGGTCATCCCAATGATATGATGAGGTAATGGAATTAGACTTTAGCAGTGAATCAAATAACATAATGTTTGTGAAAGTGCTCTATTAAATACAATCATCCATTTAGAAAAAAAACTATTATTGTTATCTATTAGTCATTCTTCAAAAAAAAATCATTGGTAAGGCTTTGGATTCATGCCCATTTTTAAGATGAAACCATTAAAAACTGGAACTCTAAACAGAACAGTAAATAAAATAAATTTCCCCTTTTGGTGCTCATTTCCCCATTCTAGTCTTCTAAATTGCAACAGAAAATTCTTGATGCCTGTCAGCAGATGAATAAAATGCTTGACAAAATGGGGGTACAAGCTAGCTCTGAAGTCACAAATTTTACTACTTGGGTGATTTTGAGTAAGGACTTCTCTTCTCTGTTCGCACTTTCATTTGAAAAAATGAAGGAATTGGACTAAATGGCCTCTGAGAATGCATTGTCTTCTTGATTCTATGTTGCTATGAGAGAAAAGTGGAAACTGAATCAAGTTTGACACAGACTTTTCTCATAATGTCCATCAGCTCAAAGTAGCAAAGCAACATTATAGAAACAAGTGTAGAGCCATAATGGCAAATCTTTTGTAGCTAGTTTGGTATTAATCATGCTGGTTATTTAAGTCATTTCTTCCCCCTGCTGGTCATTTACTCATTTCTCCCCTCTCCTCCCTTTACCCTCTTTTCTTTATCCTTTTTCTTATACAAACATACTAGAGGTGTTTTGACATTTGATAGCTCTCTGTGGTATCTTCCACAGATAGAATTTCTCATTTGTGTAGAAAACACATTCAAAAAGGAAAGTCCCACTGACACTTGTTAACTTGTTACCGCTTTCATTTTTCTTCTTTTTTTCTTAATATCTTCAGTTTTACATCTCTAAATGAAGTGGTATATTTATTTTGGCATTATAAATATCCCCCTGTTCCTTTCTTATTTTAACATTTTCTCTTTGAGATGTGTGTAGAGATCCTATCTTGATGGACTATTTATTGTGTTCCTCATTGACTAGGGACAGAAAAAAGGGGTTGCCAAGGAGAGACAAGTTGTGTTGAATTCTGAGGCAGGTAGCTATTGGGGAAAGGCAGGCAATTACTGGGAAAGGCAAGCAAAGATAAATGGAGAAAGTGTAGAAAGGCTTAATTCAATAATCTTGGGGATTTTTGAGCCTCTCTGTTCAAGGCAAAAGAGGATTCAAATTAGTTAGGGAAAAGATCCATGCGGGAGTTTATAACTAACCTGTATGAAGTAACTTTATTTATAATTCTACAGTATACTATCTGCTCTTATGTGTGTGATGTTCACATGACTTTATTTGAAATGCCCCATAGCTATATGGCAGCCAGACTCAAACACCACTCCCCAGGGAAGTTATGTGGAAACTTGTCTCCAGGTTTATGTAAATAATTTTACTGATAAGTCACTAGCACAATCTGAAGCAGGGCAACTGAGCTATAGAAGCAGTAAGACAGTACATACTGTTAATTCCCTTAATGAAGGTTTAATTTTCTTTATCAGGAGTTTTTAAACTTACGTCTACAGATCTCTAAGGAGTTCATGACTAGCTTTTAGTAATTCCATGAAGTTAAAAAATTATTTTGATAATTGTATTTCAATATAATTGCTTTCCTTTATTATCCTATGCATTATATTTTATTCATTTTATGACATTCTGAAAAAGGTTCCATAAACTTCACCAGGCTGATAAAGGGGTCCATGACACAAATTAACTGAGAATTCTTTCTCTGTACTATTCTGTGGCTACTTATGTAGACATTGAGAATTTCTGTTAGTAACTATAAACTAGACTTCACATTGTGGTTAAAAGATAATTACGTTAATAGGAAGTAAAAGTTGTAGAGGGAGAGAAGCTCTTGGGAGTCTGGTGCTCCAAGGTAGAATCCCCTGTGTCTCTATGTTTGTGTTCTGAATTGTATGTGTTCCTGAAGGAAACTTGTGAACCAGGCTATGCTGAGGTCTTCCTGAGGTCTTTTGGGTTCAAAGGCCAGTGAAAACGGTAACTTTGATACCTTATTCTCTCAGGTATATCTTGGAGCCTGGCAGTTACAGGTTGTGAGATCACAAGAGTAATATTATCATTAAGGTATGTAGTTCATTCATTCAAACCTTTTTGTTGATCCCATAGAGCTTTGTTGGAGGTTATATATGGATTAGATTAGTACCTATAAATCTGCCATGAACTTATAACTTACAAATCTGTTGTGAAGAAATGAGTTAATTTATGTAAAATATCTTATAAATCTTAAGGCATTAACTCCTAGGAACTGGGTAACTTTTTAGGTAGTCTGGTAATTTTGCTAGTAATTTGTTAGTTACTCTCACATAAAATCAATAATGCACCAGAATTTTGGATTTAGAGCTGGGGAGGCAGAGTAAAAATTTGTGGCTCAGATCCTTACTAGATGTGTGAGAAACTAAGACTATCTGTCTTAATTTCTTCAAATGTAAAATGGGGATAATAATAGCATCTATGTCACAGGTTTGCTCTAAGGATCAAATAAACTAGTATTTGTAAAACATTTAGCACAGTATCTGGCAAGTGCTAAAAATGCTAACTATTATTATTCCATCAGGTATATGAAAGAAAGATATCACTATTCATTTAGATGAATTCTACAATGTAAAAGTATTTTGGCACTGGATGAAGCCAGGGTTAATAGATGTTTTCAAGATATTCAGCTAACTGATGAATTCTGGAACCTTTCAAAAGAGCACCCTTTCTCAATAGTCTGGCAGGCTTAATGGATGTGCTTATCCAGTTGAATGACTGCTTGGAAGACTGAAAGATTGTATCATCTCAGGAAGTTGGAAAAAAAAGCTGCAAGGACCAAGAGAATTCTGAATCCTTTTCTCTGGAGGCAGCTGTCATGGGAAGGCTTCTTAGAATTGGTGTTAATTGAGTTGCCAGGGCCTATGTTTTAGATGTAAAAGCCCTGATCATCTGGCCCAGTAATATGATGGGTCCCAGGATGGGTACAGGAAAATGAAGGCCTTAAGGAAATAAATGACAATAGCTCCTAGGTCAGCAGCATTGAGAGACCTCAAGCCTTCAGCAATATATCTATGTCTTGTTTTTGCTTTAGTGGTCAAAACTACTTGCCTCAGTGATGCAAATAGCACTTCCTTAGAGACCAGAGCAATGTACTTCTCTCACATCAGGCTCAGAGAGGTGGATACAAGATTCTTGTTCATATTTCACCATCAATTCTACTTTTATGTAGGGGACTGGATCCAAACTTGCTGGTTCCCAAGGAAGGACTGCCTGATATTCTCTAGGTCTTGACCAACTTAGGCAAAAGAACATGTACTAATGAAGAAAAACTTGAAATTTATGCTTTTACCAAGGATGGATAAAACCTGGGAAGTAAAGAAGCTACAAGGAGGCTGCAGATTGCCCTTCTTGGCAAAACCCCCAAATTACAAAGAAAACAGATAAGTAGTCATTGGCAGCAACATAGCAAGAAGAATTCTCTGCCAGAAGAGTATTCAGAGAATGTTGGATTAAGACATATAGAAATGCACAGCTCACCAAGAAGATAGTCTACAAACAGCCACTTTTTATAGATAAATTGTCAAATACATAGCACCCCAATGGACAAAAGGAGAGGGATCCCAGCTCTTGCAAATGGGACTCAAATCCCCTTGGAACTATAAGGCAGATTGCCTCCTTGGAAAGTATATAGACTTTATCTGCCCTCTCACATATACACCTTTCCCATGCAGAAACACACTATTAACATGCTCAGAAATGCAGAGCCATTGAGCTGTAAGGAGAGGGATACAGCAGCTTCTTCCTATAGTCATGACAAAGGTTATCAATCTCTCATCTACTCTGAGACCAGGAGACAAAAGCAGCAAAAGTTACAGCTTTTGGACTACTGGTGCTGAGCTGGTTTTTACAGACTGCCGAGCTAGTTCTATCGACAAGAGAGGGAGAACAAGAGAGCTAGGTGAGACATCCTTGTAGCAGAATAAGGCAGCTCTGGAAGTCTGGTATTTCTGGGTAGCATTCTTTATGTGTTTGTGTTCCTCTGTATTGTGTATGCTTCTGCAGAAACTGTCTCATGCTGGAATTATTTTAAAAAATTAAGCTCAGGACAAAATTTTTGTCCAGGTACATGGTGTACAGAAATTTATTTTCTCTGTAAACTGTTGTTACAAACAGCTCCTGCACCAGAAGACTGGGAAATTGCCAATGTGGCTTCCATCCATAGCAAAAACTCCAGAGAGATCCATTGGAGCTAAAGCGAGTCTCATTTTAAAGCCGAGCAGGCTGGTAGAATTTGTGACAGGCTGTTGAACACCTAAGCAAGCAGAGCCTATCAGGGGAAAGGCATTATGGTTTCTGTGTAGAGAAATAAGCTGGACTGAGTTAGAGTTCTATAAGAGACTTTGAGAGGATTGGGCCTCCTAACACATAAAGAGTGATTAGAGGAATTTAGGTATTTAGAGAAAAAAGACTTTGAGAGGATATGAGCTGTCTTTGACAGACTGTTCCGTGGGAGAACCTATTCTACTTGATTCCAGAGGACATAGTATAGGGTAAGGGATAGAAGATAAGGTCAGTAGGTTTTGCTTTAAAATAAAAGAAAATCCAAAAAGTGTGATAGGATAGCTCAGGAGGCAGTATTTTCCCTTTCTCTGGAAGTCTTTAGTTGGACATTAGATAACCCAATTCCAAGAAATTTCCCCTTGAAGAACAAGTTGGACTTGTTGGCCTGAATTCCCTTTCAACTGTGAAATCATTTTGAAGAATCTGTGATCATTGCTCTGTAGAAATCTGCCTGGGTTCTTAGGTATAAGTTTCCCAATGATTAGACAATGTTGACTCACAAGATCAATGATAGTGGCTTCCTTTATATAAAAGGTATCAAATAACAACCTACCTGGTATGTGAGGCTTACAAAACTCCCAAATGTGACAAGAACCAGATTAAAATGTAATTGAGAAATGTGTAACAAAATAAATAAAAATACAATACAACATAATTAATGCTAATATAAGGTTTTCTAAGTCAATATGCATCCTGCAGGGAACAGTTAGTTTCTGTTTGAATTTGACAACTGTGCTTTGATTATCTCTTGTATTCTTATTTTTTCAGATATGCTTGTGATAAAGGTCATGGGATCTTAACCCCTGAACAGTTGAGTATACTTGCAGATTTCTGATAGGTTCCTATTTGGAATTATCTAGCCCATAACTTACTAAGTGTTTTTTTTCTAACATAAACCTTTCATGTTCACTACTGTCAGAAATGGTTGTAGATCAGATAAATGGAGGGACAAGGGTTACATAAACGATAAGGAGCAACCACTGCTGGAATATCACATGAAAGACAATTGAGCTCAGGACCTGGGATATTGGGAAGGCTAGGTTGGCCCTATCCTATAATTTCTAGAAAAGTTAGTAAGCCAAAAAAAAATTTATATTGACATTTGTACCTGTTCTCTAACCTACAGAAATTTCTCTGAGGTTGAGTGAAGACCATTGGCCTGTTTTATCAGTAGATAGGAATATCCAGCAGAAAATATGTGCAGGTCTAATATTGTAGAATCAGGAAGACTTGAATTCAAATCTAATCTCATTTACTACTTACTTACTACTTACTACACTTACTACTTGAGTGACCCTGTGCAAGTCACTTAACCTTTGTCTGCCTCAGTTTCCTCAAATGTAAAATGGCAATAACAATAGCACTTACCTCAGAGTGTTGTTGAGAGGAACAAGTGAGATTATATTTGGAAAGCACTTAGTACAATGCCCAACATATAATGGACACTTAATAAATGTTTATTCCTTTCCCTCCTTCTCTTCTTTAAGGAAACAGTTTACCAGTGATATGGAGACATAAGTCATAGCAAATGGGAAGAATTAAGGGCAAAATCCATAGGATGAAAAAATGATCCAGGTACTCTAGATAAAGAAGTATATATAGAATTATTGGAATAGAATTCAATGGTTGAAAATAAGATGAACCTCAACTATGTATTGTCTACTTGATCTGCTTAGTCTCAAAATGGCATACTACGGACTTCTGAGGATCCTTCCAATCATGAGATTTTTATAATTCAGTGATATTATCTTCTGTTTGTGTTGACCAAGATCTTTGCTTAGACACCAAATCTAAACAGCTGAAATTCTAAAGGCAACTAGTGATTTGCAGACCTCACTTTAGAAGTCACTGATTGAACTTAACCTAAAAATAGTTGGCCATCCATGGTAAACTAAATTAAAGCCTTGGTAAAACTATCTGGAAAGGTGCCTTTATAAGTGAAAAAGGCAGAAAAAAGAATTTCAAAAGATATGAAAAAAACCCTACAATCTAGGAACTTTTTTGTAAGATCTCAGAGAGAAGAGTCAGAAAAATACCTAAGAAATTTTTATACAGGGTGTTGCCATGAACAGAAGAAAATGGGGTCAAGTTTAATCTGTAGTTTGTTGGATAGATCATTGGATTGGGAATTGGGACACTTTGTTCTAGCTCTACTTGTAATGAGCTGCTTAAAAAGGAAGAAGAGGCAATTTATTTAACTTTTCTTGGATTATGAAACCTTTTCTTTAAATGCTGGTTAGAGTGGATAACAAGGTCCCTTCTTCTAGCTCTGATCTATGATTCTAAATGTGTCTATTATAATGTGAATGGTATTGTGTGTGTGTGTGCGTGCTTGCACCTGTGCATAGTGACTCTCAACCCATAGCAGAAAAAGGCAAAAGAGACAAGCCCCTCTTGGCTACCTTTGTTGTTACTACAGGGCTTATATAAAACTTTCTGCCTTCCTATTGCTAGTACAGAAACTAGCTCATCAGACCCTTAAAATTATTGCCATCACCCCTACCTCCCCTAAAGCTCAGGAACACATAAAGAGTTTTCTATAAGGAGACTTTTTGAATCATATCTGTAAGAAGAAGATTGAACTTTGTCAACTATCTGGATTCCACTGAAACAGCAATCCAGCATTCTAAATTGCTAACTTCAACTGCACTCAGAAAAAGGAAGGGCTGTATTTTGTCTTTTCTCCAAAGAGTTCCTTTAATCTCAACAAAAGTGCTATTAGTGATGAGAGACACAAACTAGGGAAATCAGAGGAATAAGATTTCATTTCATGTCTTATCTTATTCCACAGGGTGACTCTCTTGGCCATTATGCTTCATATAATGCATTCTAATGACAGAAGATGACAGAATTTCGTTTACCAAATGGATCTGTACTCTTAGAAGCTGAATAGCTTCTGCACAGTGACAGAGCTGTTGATAGAAAAGAAGTGGCTGTTAGAGGAAGGTTTTTGCTCAGTTAGGTCAAAATCTGTCCTTTGGTTATCCCCTGTAGGGTCAAACTGGCCATTTGCAATTGAGCTCTAGCTACTAAGTGTGAGGAGGAAATGAGAGCTAGAGTTCATAATGCAAACCAGAGAAGAGAATTTGGCCTAAGATATCCCAGCAGCTTTGAGCAAATATCTGAACTGGAGAGCAATTTCTAAAATTACATGGATTTACAATCAGCACTGAATGTCTTGCAGCTAAACCTGGCACAACAGTAAGGGTCCTGGTACCATCATCTCCCCTTTCTTTATTTTCATAAAGGAAACTATATGTGCAACATCTGTTTCCTCAGACTTAATGAAATAGAATGCATTCAGTTCTAAAAGCTCCACTAAAATCCTTTGCAATATATTAATCCCTAGTTTTCTAATGAGACAAGAACTAACTAAATACCAATCAAGTTTTATACATTAAGGATATAAAGACCAAACAGATTCTGCCCTCAAACAGTGTTCATGTCTTGTTTTGACCATCTTTGAGAAACAGAAAGAAATGATGAAATGTAGAAGTAATCAGTCACCTTGACTAGTAGATGCCTCCCTCAGTCACTTCCTATTTCTCTCATCTTCAACCTCTCCTTATCCCCTGCCACCTATAATTATGCCCAGCTGTCCAGCAACCTTAAAAACCATTCACTTGGCCTTGTAATTTCCTGATATTCTCATTTTATCTTTCCTCTCTTTCAAAAACAACTCCTGGAAAGAGTTATTATCTGTACTCATAGTCTCATCCCTCACCTCTCATCTACTTTTTAATCCCTTACATTCTGACTTCCAAGACAACAACTTGACTAAAACTTTCCAAAATTACCAATGATCATTTAACTGCTTAATACGATGGCCATTTTTCATCATTCTACTTAACTTCCATGTAGTTGTTTTTCTTTTTAACACTATGTACCATCCTTTCCTCCTCTCTCTTTCCTTTGCGTTCTATGACATTGCTCCATCTTGGTTCTTCTTCCTATTTAATTATTCAATTCTTCTAAGACACCTTTATTGGATCATGTACTTCCTGGCCCATAAAGTTCTATCTGAATTCTTTTTCCTTTTCCCTTCTCCCTCTATATTCCCTGCCTTGATGATCTGATCAATTCCTATTGATTCAACTAATTTATCTAATTTTTTTTATTTTCCAAGTCCCTTTTATTTTTACTTTTAATAGTATCTTGTTTTTCCAAATATGTACAAAGATAGTTTTTGTGTTCCAAAATTTTCTCCCTCTCTTTCCTCCTTTCCCCCTGCTCCCCAAGACAGCAAGCAATCCAATATAGTTTAAACATGTGCAATTCTTTTAAAATATTCCCATATTCATCATGTTATACAAGAAAAATTAGATCAAAAAAAGAAAATAGCCATGAAAAATTAAAAAAGCCAAGCAAACAACACCTCCATATTAACTATTATATCAATGCAAGCACACACACAAACACACACACACACACACACACACACACACAAACACACACACAGAGTCCCAGACTCTCTTTTGGACTTCAGTTATGGATTAACAGCTTCCTTCTGGACAGTCTTGCCTGCATGTCCTATGGGCATCTCAAACTCAATATGTCCAAATCAGAACTCATTGTATTTTCTCCTAAAGTCTTGCCTCCTCTAAACATCACTACTTCTGTTAATATCACTACAATCCTTCCAGTTACACAGGTGTGAAATCTTCAATCTTTCCTTTTCCCCAACCCCCATATACAACCAGTTGTCATATCTTGTTGATTGACCATTTCTGGGATACATTTTTTTTCTCCTTTCATATATTACCCATTCATCCCATCACCTCTTGCCTTGATTGTTACAGTCACTTCCTAATCAATCTCCCTCACTCAATTGTCTCATCTCTCCAATCCATCCTCCATCTTAGTATTCCTAAATTACAAATTTCACCATCTCTGTCCTACACTACCACCCCCTTACATAGATATTTGAAAAGTCTTCAGTTCTGTACTACCTTTAAGATAAAATCCCAAATCTTCAGGCTGACATTTAAAGCACTTCAAAATCTGACTCTCACCTGCCTTTTTTAGTCTTCCTTCCTATTACTTTTCTTCACACATTGTCTATTCTAGTCAAACTGGCTTGCTGAATGTTTCTCAAAAATGACATTTTACAGTAGTCTGAAATGCACTTTCTGCTACTGCTTCCTCATACAAACAATCTCTAGATTCCTGCTTGAGACCTTTCCTGATCTCTAAGCAAAGATTGTTAATGGTTTCTGTCTCTTAAAAATTAATTTGCATCATTTTGCATATACCTTACATTCACTTGCTCATATAATTATGTTACCCTTCATACCCCAACTATTTCCTGGTAGAATATAAGTTTCCTGAGAACAGGGTCTATTGTGTTTATGTCTTTATATGAAAAGACTCAGCACTCAGAATCAGAACCTTTTCCTATACATTGTAGGTGTTTGATAAATGTTAACTAAATTGAATAAATTTGTACCTAACAGGAACATTTACAATGATTTCTAGAATTTCCCCCACTTGTATCCTATAAGACAAGAAAAATAAAATGTTAAATGATTTGCCCTGTAATCTCAAAAGTAGTACACATTTAAATTCAGATCTCAAGGCCTTTTCCAGGAGGTTAACTAATGGTTTACTTAGAAAATCTGGAATATCACCATAGAAACCAATCAAGATAATTAATAAGTAACAGCAAAGTAACAAGGGAAAAAATAAATTTAAAAATCAGCAGTTTTTTTGTATGATACTTACAAAAAACTGATTTTAACTCATAGAAAGGAAATTTCTATTAAAAATAATTGCAACGGCATAACATTCTGGAGAGATGAATTGTTAAGACACATGCAGACTTAAATAAATACTATTACAAAAATAAAGGAAGGTTTAAAGTATTATGTAATGTAGTTATTCAGTGTTTGTGATTAGATTATGTCAATATAATCCAAAACAAAGGCAAAGATCTCCCAATGCATCCAGGGTCATCTTCATTCATCTTGATCTATATCTGGTCACTGGTCCTAGATAGTTCAGTGCAGAAAATAAGGATAGTGATTTTTCACAGCCCTCCCTTACTCAAATCCAATTCACTTGTATGTCATGGCATGATGTCCTAGTCTTCTTTGACAACAAAGAACAAACATTAACAACCAAACAATGCAAATAATTATATTACCTAAAATAATTTACATATTTAGTGCAAGACTAATCAACTTAGCTAGAGGTCACTTTCTAGAATTAGACAAAATACTAATAATGTTCATAGAGAATAATTAAATATCTAGATTCTCAAAGGAAGTATTGAAACACAGAAATAATGGTCCAAAGCATTTGAAAATATTAAACCATATTAAAAAGTGGCAATTATCAAAAATATTTTATACTTATTAAAAAAGAAAAAAGTACTTTGGTAGAACAAGACCCAGTAATAAACAAATGTACATGTTTAGCCTATATTGGATTGCTTGCTGTCGAAAGGAAGGGGAAGAAGAAAAGGGAGAGAGAAAATTTTGGAACACAAGATTTTGCAAAAGTGAAGGTTGAAAACTATTTTTTACGTGTATTTGGAAAAAATAAAAGGCTATTATTAAAAAAAAAACAAAGATACATATCCAGTATTCAATAATTCCAAGAATACAAACTACTGGACTTTAAGGAAAATTGGAAAGAGACTTGGAGGAAATAAGGTTAATTTAGATTAGCATCTTACAATATATACCACAATTAGTTATAAATGGATATTTGACCTAAATATAAAAAGTCACATCATCATCATCACTAGCATTTATATAGTGCTTTACTGTTTCCAAGCACTTTTCCAAATATTATCTTATTTTAATCTTCCACAGATTCAACATTTAACCTTTGTCTGCATCCCTAGAATTTAGCACAGTATGATTGTTAAAGTACTGCAGGTGGTGCAGTAGGAAGTGGACCTGGAGTTAGGAAGACTCATTTTCCTGGATATAAATCTGCTCTCAAACACAGAGTAAGTCACTTAACTCTGGTTGCCTCAGTTCCTTGTCTATAAAATGAGCTGGAAAATAAAAGGAAAAACCCCTCCAATATTTCTGCCAAGAAAATCTCAAATGGAGACACAGAATTGGATGTGATTGAAATGACTCAATAACAGGAAACATCACAGCAATATTAACAGCAGCAACAACAAATGCTTGCTGACTGCATGGATTTTATTATTATTCGCATATTACCATAAGGAAACAGAAGAAGAAAATGCTTGTATACTTGCCCAGGATCACACAATTATTAAGTCCCTGAGGCCATATTTGAACTCAAGTCTTTGTGACTCCAAGTCCAGTGCTCTCTCCACTTTATCATGTAGCTGCCTGGCAAACAAAATAGGGAAAGAATGTATCACAAGTATAGCTAGTAGAAGAATTAGTAACAAAAAGGAAGTCAAAAGGTCTAATATATCACAATATATTCAGAGTAGCATTTTGTGGTAGTAAAAAAAACAACAGAAAATCAGTAATTATTTAGCATTTAAAATTTTAATTATCTACAATAAACATATTTTGGCATATAAATGCGATACTATATTATTGTGTTGTAAGAAATAACTAATGCAAAGAATTTAGAAAAACATAGGAAGAAAGCATATGTAATTAGACAGAATTAAGAAAGTAGAGCCAAATGAATAATATACTAAGTACAAATGAAAATAATAAAAGCAGAAAAAGCATTTGAGTTCTGATGTACTTGATCAACCATCTAAATCCTGAATAACTATTATAGAAACATATCTCTTTTTAGTAGAAAAGTGGTAACCCCAGATATAATTCATGGTTACTGGTTTGGTTCAGATGATTGTCCGTACCCTTTTCTTTATTAAATAACACATGACATATCCAGAAACCAACAAACAAATGGACCGTATCTGGCAACATATGTGCTATTCCTCACTCATAGTCCCTTATATCTACAAAGAAGTGAAGGAGGTGCATTTCCCCCCCACACACACACACACACTTTTCTCTGGTCAATTTTGTCTTTTTTTTTTCTCTTTATTTATATAGTTGTTGTCATCATGAGTATTGTTTCCTGGTGCCTACTTTAGTCTGTATCACTTTTTAATTTTCCTTTTTCTCTGATTTTATATGTATAACATTATTGAATTCAAAGCAGGAGATAACATAACCTAAGCATTGGATTTACTAATATTCAGTGTAATAGTCTTCATGAGAGCTAAACTTGAAATGAAAGGCTCCCATGAATAATTCTGGTGGGTACCACATGATGCAATGGAATTAGGAGAAAAAGGAAATGACATAGAGAATGCATTCTAAGACATACTTAGAGTAACATGATTTCCTTATAATTTTCCTGATTTTTTTCTGAAATTTATCTCCATGTCACTAAATCTCTCAGGCATCCAGGCAATTTCTTAAGATTGTAAGATATAGAGAATGTTCTGACTAGTATTGGCAGAAGGAATTTTCTCATCCAGGAGTCTTCTGCATCAATAAAACTATCATAGACTCTTTGTTCACCTAAACAAGTGGTTCTTTACTTTCAAGTTCAGACTATCTATTAGCTGACTGATGTGAATGTACAGAGTTTAGGGTGAGAGAGAGGGCACTGTTAGCATTCATTCTCCTTTAAAACAATTTTCATCTTTCCTAGAAACAAGAAAATTCTGATTTCCAAACCACTTAGCAAAAATCAAAAGACAAGTTTTCTCTGGAGTTTAGGAAATCACTACATGGAGCAAAGTTCCTTAGTAGCTTGTGAGAGGCTTAGAAAATGGATAAATAATGGATAATTAATGATGGGAAGCTAGGAAGTACAGTGGATAGCATCTGGAGTCAGGAAGGCTAATCTTTGTGAATTCATATACATTCAGATTTTCTTGACTCCAGGCACTGTGTATATTTATGTATGTATGTATGTATGTATGTATGTATGTATGTATATGTATAAATATATGCATATACACATATATAAATACATATGCATGTGTATGTACATTTGTATATATATACATGTGTGGGTATATGTATATATATACATATATGTATATATACATAGGTATTTGTATACCTATATATACATTGTGTGTGTGTGTGTTTATAAGCAGGTAGATGGTACAATGGATAAAACAGAGTCTAGAGTCAAGAAAAATCTTGAGTTTAAATTCAGCCTCAGACACTTAATAACTGTGTGACTCCAGGCAAATCACATAATCCTGTTTGCCTCAGTCTCCTCATCTGTAAAATGAGTTGGAGAAGGAAATGACAAAGCACTGCAATACCTTTGTCAAAAAAATACTCCATGGACAAAATCCATGGGGTCACAAAGAATCATATACAACTAAAGGACTGCATTAACATCAACAACAACAACAACAAAAAACTAATCAGAAAAAAATGCTATTATTCATTATGTATACCTCATTTTGATGAAGTATCTATCATATGACTGACTCCAAATCATTTAATAAATACAATGGGAAGCAAGTCATTCCAGGGAAATCTTAGCTGTTGGAGCAGAGTGCATCTTTTATATTTAAGAAACAGCAGGGATATTTTAATTTTCAAGGGAGCTTCTAGAAGGTCTCCATTAAAAATAAACATGCATGCCCTCTCATCTGAAAACCTCTTCCGCCCTCCTTATTCTTTTCTGACAGATAAATGCTCTGGCAGCTGTGCTTTAGGCTGTGAAAAGTAGCTTATCTCAAAAAATCCAAAGTATCTGTTTCCTATAGATTTTTCAAAGGATCTATATTCCTCCCTCCTGTCACTTTTATGTCAGCCTGAAATGCAATGAAAAATTGAGTGTGTGTTCCAGTTGTTCACACTGGGATGATTCAATAAAAAAAATACCAGTATTGGAGAAATCAGGGGAAAGGGAGTCAATTTCCATGCCAGATTAACACACAATTGAAGTAAAAACATTCTGTACTAAAATATGCTAGAGCTTATCTCCACAAAAGGTAGAAATTGTTGCAAATTAGCTTTCAGTCCTAGTGGTAGAAGAAAGCTCAATGAGTATTTTCCAACATGGTTATTTCTAAAATGAATATGGTTTGTTTCTTGCCTCTATGCCTTTGATAATATTGTTTTTTATGTCTGGGATAACCTCCCTCATCTATCCTCCCCAGGTCCTGCCCTTGCTCCTCATCTTTCTCCACCTGCAGAAATTCTAGACTCTTTTCAAAAGCTAGATAAAATGCTACTTCTTTATATGCCTTTTTACAGCATTTGATTTGATTTCTTTCTTGTGTACTCTCTGTGACTTTGGCTTCTGAACAGCACACTCTCCTTGTTCTACTCTTACCTCTATGACCATTCCTAATGTTTACCTTTGGAAAAATTTCTCTTCCCCAAATATCATCTTCTTTATGAATCCTTCCCTGATACCCCCAGTTGAAGATGTTCTATTTCTTCCCAAATGTCTTATAATGCATTGTTTACATCTTGTCTTTGCCCAATATCATGTATTATAATGATGGAAGCATATACTGTGTCTTTTAGAAGACTGTAAGCTTCTAAAGAGCAAGATCAACATAATTTTCCATCTGTGTACTTCCAATGCTTAGTACAATGTCTTGCATGAAGTATTTTTTATTAAAGCTTTTTAATTGCAAAACATATGTATGGGTAATTCTTCAACAATGACCCTTACAAAGCTTTCTGTTATGAATTTTCCCCCCTAGTCCCCACTCCTCCCCTAGATGGCAGGAAGTCCACTACATGTTAATTATGTTAAAGTATTTGACAAATCAAATATATGTGTGCATATTTCCACACATCTTGCTGTGCAAGAAAAATCATGTCTACAAGAAAAAAAATCTGAGAAATGAAACACAATGCAAGCAAACATCAATAAAGAGCATGAAAATGATATGTTGTGGTCCACATTTCATATCCCTCTCTCTGGGTGTATATGGCTTTCTTCACTGGACAATTGGAACTGGTTTGAAACATTTCATTGTTGAAGAGAGCCATGTCCATCAGAATTGATCATCATATAGTCTTGTTGTTGCCATGTATAATGATCTCCTGGTGCTGCTCCTTTCACTCAGCGTCAGTTCATGCAAGTCTCTCCAGGCCTCTCTGAAATCATCCTGCTGGTCGTTTCTTACAGAGCAATAATATTCCATAGCATTCATATACCATAATTTATTCAGCCATTCTCCAACTGATGGGCATCCATTCAGTTTCCAGTTTCTAGCCACTACAAAAAGGGCTGCCACAAACATTCTTGCATATGTGGGGCCCTTTCCATCCTTTAAGATCTCTTTGGGATATAAGCCCAATAGAAACACTGCTGGGTCAAAGGGTATGCACAGTTTGATAACTTTTTGGGCATAGTTCCAAATTGCTCTCCAGAATGGTTGGATCTGTTCACAGTTCCACCAACAATGCATTAGTGTCCCAGTTCTCCCACATCCCCTTCAACATTCATCATTATCTTTTCCTGTCATCTTAGACAATCTGACAGGTGTATAGTGGTATCTCAGAGTTGTCTTAATTTGCATTTCTTTGATCAATAGTGATTTGGAGCAGCTTTTCATATGACTGGAAATGGTTTTAATTTCATCATCTGAAAATTGCCTGTTCATATCATTTGACCATTTATCGAGAGAGGTTTGAATTCTTATAAATATGATACAATTCTCTATATATTTTAGAAATGAGGCCTTTATCAGAACCCTTAAATGTAAAGATGATTTCCCAATTTATTGCTTCCCTCCTAATCTTGTCTTGCATGCAGTATTTAATAAATTGTTGAATTTAATTTAATTAGGCTGGAATGTATCACCAAATATAATCTAATTTGCATGTGAAAAGTAGCATAAGAGAGCTTTTCAAGGGATGTCCATTAATTGGGGAATGGCTGAATAAATTGTGATATGTTATTATGATGGAATATTATTGTTCTACAAAAATTGATGAGCAGGATTCTCTCAGAAAAACCTGGAAGTCCTCCATGAACTCAAGCAAAGTGAAATGTACTGTGTACAAAGTAATAGCATTGCTGTGGGATGATCACCTGTGAATGACTTTGCTATTCTCAGCAAGAATACTCTGAAGGACATATGATGAAAAATGCTATCCATATATAGAGAAAGAATTGATTGTGTCTGAACACAGAGTGAAGCATACTTTTTAAAACTTTTTCTTGTGGGCTTTTGGGGGGGGGAGATCTATGCTTTCTTCTGCAACATGACATATGGAAATGTTTTGCATAATTTCACATATACCTTCTCAGTGTAGGGTGGGGAGGAAGAGAGAGAATCTGGAACTCAAAGTTTTAAAAACAAATGTAAAAATTTGTTTTACTTGTCACTGGGGAAAATAAACATATTTAATTGAAAAAATATTTTCAAGAGCATATATGACCAGAAAGGGGAACAGATTATTCACATAATGAGAATGAGAGGGACTAGGTATGTATTATATGAAAGAGCAAAAGAAAAAAAGATCAGATAGAAATGATGGGAATCATGAGAAGATAAAGGAAGAAAGAACAAGCATTTGTAGTCTGTCACATGTTAGATTTGGAGGAAGCTAATTTCAAAGGATCTAAAAAAATAGATTCAATAAGCAAAAATTCAACAAGGGATGGCATTCCAGGAAGTATGGGATGCTCTCAGGAACAAGTTCTTAGGAGACAAAGAAAAATAACTTTTGATGAGTTGCCAAGGAGGAGTTGTCTAAATAGATAAATGTACAGATGTGGACACATGGGGAATTCATGGGTTTAGATTTATAAAAGACACACAGAGAAGATTGAGGCAAAGGTTAGTAATAAAGGATGACTATGAAAGTGTGTTAAAGTCTCTGAAGGACTTATGATGAAAAATGGTATCCATACTAGAGAAAGAACTGATTGTCTGAATACAAAATGAAGCATACTAATTTTTTACTTTCGTTTTTCCCTTGAGGGCTTTTGGGAAAGTTGAAGGGAGGCAGAATTCTATGTTTTCTTTTGCAACATGACTTTTTTAGAAATGTTTCACACAACTTCACATGGGCCTTCTCAATGGGCGGGGGATGAAGGGGAAGAAACTGGAATTCAAAATTTTAAAAAACAAATGTAAAACAGTTATTTTTACATGCAACTGGGGAAAATAAAAATATTAAAGATTAAAAAAAAGGAAATTACCTCAAAAAGGGAAAAAGATGGGGTTTAAAAATTTGTTTTGGAGAAGAGAAAAGGAATAAAGAATATATAACCACTGGGGGGAGCAGATAATATACTAACACAGGACAGTATAGAAAAGAGAGATCCTCAATATTTACTCACTCTCCCTCTGCCCCTCTTTTCTACATCAAGAAGAATGGTTTGGGAAATGAAAAATCAAAGTAAGAATAGCCAACAAGTTGAAACTTAGATAAAAAGATAAATGAAAGTACCTAATTCTCTAAGCTTAGTTAAAGTCACTAAACTCAGACCAACTAGGTTATTGAAAGAACTACAATATATGATTGCTGAACCCATCTCAATAATTTGGGAAACACCATGGAGAAGGAAAGAAATATCACAGACCTGAGGAAGGACAGAAATTTTTAAAAGGCAGGGGCAAGAGAGAATGAAATCTATAAACCAAAGACCAGTGAGTTGGACTTTGATTTCTAACTAAATTCTAAAATGTCTTATGAAAGTAGTGGTTAATGTACATCTGAAAAAGGAAGCAGTGAGAATAAAGAGCTAGTGGATAGTTCAGAAGTTCAGAAGAAGAAGAGGTCATTACCCATTTCCTTTTTTTTTTTTTGAAGGATAACTAGAAGGATAGAGAACAGGAATTCTCTGGTTTAGCAAGATTTTAAGAAAGAATTTGACAAAAGCAGTTAATACTATTAGATGAAGGCTTAATTGGGTAGGTTCAGAACTGATTTAATGGTAGGCCCCAAAGAAGAGCTATCAAAGGAACTTGTCAAAATAATAATAATATGACTGGGTACTATGTTAAAAGCTTTACAAATATTATCTTAATTGAAACTTACAATACACTGGGAAGTAGGTACTATTATTAGCTCTATATTATAAATTAAGAAACTGAGGCAAACAAGTTGAATGGTGAAACTGGATTTTAACTAAGTTCTTACTGTTTCCATGCCCAACACTTGGTTTACTCTGCCACCCAAGATATTTGTCCTTGTCCCTGTACTGTTTAACATTTTATCAATGATTTGGATAAAGACACAGATGGCATGCTCATCAAATTTTCAGATATCACAAATCCCATTGCACTCCACCCTAGTCAGATAACACCCAGCAGTATATTCAATTCTGGATTCCACTTTTTAGAAAGGACATTGATAAGTCAGTAAGTCAAAGTCAAAAGAAAGCATTTATCAGTCACTTTCTCACAAGCACTCTGCTAAGCCCCACAGAGAAAAAATATGGCAAAAATATGGCCCTTACCTTTTATCAGAGAATATAACATGTATACAGCATACAAGCAAGGTAATATCAGAAGGAAGGCACCAGTGGGCTTATTCTAATTGTGCAGAATGATTAAAAATAAATGAGAAGCAGATTTAGGCTTGATGTAAGAAAAAAAGTACTAAAATTCAACCTATTTTTAAAATGGAATGAGATGCCTTGGGAGGCAATGGATTTCCCTTCTTTTAGCAAAGGCTAGATAACCACTTTAAAACCTGTATGAACAGATATAGAGTAAAGTAAGTAGAAATAAGAGAATAATTTATGCAGTAATAAAAACACTATAGAGAAGAACAGCTTTGAGAGACTTTAGAATTCTGATAAAAGCAATGATAAACTACGAGTCCAAAAGAATGAGGATGAAATATTCCAAATACTTCCTGACAGAAAGATGAGGAAATTAAAATGTAGAGACATTTTCATACGTGTCTAATGTAGGAATTTGTTTAGCAAAATTACATAACTGTGTGATGTCTTTATTTTCTTTTTAAAATGTCTTCAAGAGAGTAGTATATGTTAGGGAGGGAGTAACTAATTAAGATGCTTACTAACTGGAAAAATTAAAATAATAATCTTAATTAAAAAAAGAATTGTGGAGATTATCCGAGGTCTTTATGCTCTGCCCCTCAAAATTACTCTGTATTTATTTTGCATATGTTTTCTATTTGCTAATTTATGTACATGTTTTCTCCCTGTTCACTCTCAGTCAAATGTAAAGTCCTTGAGAACAAGACCTGTTTCATTTCTGTTTTTGTCCCCCTATCATCTAGCATACTGATCAACACATAGGACGTAATAAAGGTTGTTGGACAATATTTTACAAAGGAAATTAATGGCAGGGTAAAATTCAAGACTAGATGCTAGCTGAAGTCCCCGCCAATTTTTGGTATTCTGTAACAAGTCAGGCATGGCTTGTTTTTAGGGGAAATACAAACTATTCATGACTATAAATAAAGCCTGTTGTCAGTTGTGTCTGACTCCTCATGACCTCATTTGGGGTATTCTTGGCAAAGATACTGAAGTAGTATGTCATTGCTTCTCCAGTTCATTTTATAGGTAAGGAAATTGAGGCAGACAGGGTTAAGTGACTTGCCCAGAGTCAGACAGCTAGTAAGTGTCTGAGGTCAGATTTGAACTCAGGAAGATGAATCTTCCTGACTTGATCTGCCCAAAAAAGACCTTGTCCCTGACTTTTTCTACTGCTCTGCACAGCAAGGAATGTAATTGTATTTTTTCTTTATGCCTGAGGTCTATATAACTAAATTCATAACCAAAGCAATTGACTGACTTTCCTGAGATAAGTTTTATACGAAATTGTATTAAATATATCAAATAGTATCACCAAACCTTGGCTTTAGCTCCATTCCCTTAATGCACAGAATTCCAAACTCAATCAAAAAGGGCAATCCAGTTTGTCTGAAATGGTTTGTTCCTCACAGACCCAGGATGCTTTTTATTTCTGGCTCTGTGGTCCTGGCTCACAAACACTTTTGATTTGTGTCTCAGTCTTAATGTTTTTTGGACTTAACTTTTTGCACTTAATAATTTTTGGCTTATAAAAATTCAAGTGACAGAATGGTCAACTCTGAAGACAAGATAGAGTTGAAACTGAGCAAACATTTCTGTGAGATGAAATTGCATTTTGGTAAAAGGTTCTTTTCGTTTAGAACACTTTCACCTTGGAATGAGAGATTCCTAGCAAATTAAAAATATAACTTTGCTATACTTGGAGTTCTTATATAATCTTATGTATAAAATTCAACTTCTTGGCCCAGAATCATGTTTCTAGATACTTTTGGGTGAATCTTGTCCTGTCCTAAATATTTTAACTTAACTTCTGTTGAAGGATTGAAAGGTTTAGATTCAACAAAAAGTATAGAATGGACAAGTAAGCAAGGAAGAAAGAAAGAGAAAAGGGAAAGAAGGAAGAAGGGAGGAAGGAAAGAAGGAGGCAAGAAGAGAGGGAGGGAGGGAGGGAAGCGGGGGGAAAAGGCAAGCAGGAAGGGGAAGGAGGAAAGGAAGCAAAAGAGGAAGAAAAGGAAGGAGGAAAGAATGAAAAGAGGGAAGGAAGAGAGGGAGAAGAGAAAGAGGGAAAGAAGAGAGGAGGGAGGGAGGAAGAAATGAAGGAAGGAAAGAAGGAAGAAAAGAAGGAAGGAAGGAAAGAGGGAAAGCAGAACGGAAGAAGGGAATAGAGGAGGGAAGGGAACAGTTAGGTAGTACGGTAGATGCTGGACTAGACTCCTCCATGATCATTGTCCCAGAAAATTTCATCACCAGGAAATTCCTAATCCTGCAGACCACATCAGATTTAGCATTCATACTTCATCAGTACCCTCAGCATTCTCTGTCCCTCTATTAGAGGGTGGCTGGTTAAGCAAAGAGCTCTTCCTAAATCCACCATTTAAAGACAGCACTCAGGTCAGCTAACTTCATTTTGTACCAGCTGACTCCTTAGACGCTATCATGTCTCCAAGTCAGGAACCTTCTTTCCTTCCCCCTTTTCAGATTCCTTTTATGTATTTTCTTCTATTTGATTGTAAGCTCCTTGAGGACAAAGACTTTCTTTTTCTTATTTGCATCCTCAATGTTTAGCACAGTGCCTGACATATCATAGATACTTAATACATGTTTGTCATTTGATTGATTTGGAGTCAGAAAACCTACATTCAATTCCTGCCTTAAATACTTATTAGCTATATGGCACTTGACCTCTTTCTGACTTTCTTTCCCTCATCCATAAAAGGGGGATGGTAATAATAATAATAATAACAATCACAGCATTTACCTCATAGAGCTGTGAGGATCAAAGAGAATAACATGCAAAACATTTTAAACCTTAAAAGACTATATATTTGCCAAATATTATAATTACTGAACATACTGAACAATAAGCGGGGAGAACAACATCTCTTGAGGAAGCTGGGGGTGAGAAGAACAAGAAGGTGAGAGTAGAAGAAAAGGAAAAAAAGATGAGAAGAATGAGAAGAAGAGATAGACAGATTGCTCTGGATGGGATAAAACTCCTTTGTCACCATTGGCAAGCAAATCCCAGGATGAATATCAGTCTTATACAGTCTGAGAAGTATTGCCATCTTGATATCCAAAACTCTTCAGCATCCCAAGAGGCAAAGCTAAGGGAACATGAATGCCTTGACATGATCGAAGAAGCTTCCCATGGATCATACTAGACTTTGGGTCATTGAGATGATAACTGGGGAACAAAGACGCTAAGCCAAGGCTTAACTGGGTTCCTCTTCAGAGAAGCCATGCTTAAAGGCTTTCATGATTGCCACTTGGAATGCTGAGTTCTTTTGGATATCAAGATGGCAATACTTCTCAGACTGTAAGGTTTATGTGTTCATCCAGGACCTTGTCAAGGCATTCCATGACTGGAAGTGATAAAAAGAATTACTTTGAGGAAATGGTAGCAATGTATCAGCTTTTATTTTAATTTTTTATATTTCTTTTGATTTCTATTTTAAACAAATGCCTTTTTGCATTAATATGATCCCAGATCATCATGGGATCTAGAACTGGAAGGAGCTTCAGAGCAGTTTGGTCCAGTTCCTCCTTTTGTACAGGCAAAGAAATTTAGGGCTCAGGAGATTAAAGGACTTTGCCCAAAAACCCATGATGGTTAAATGCTGGTTGGTACATAATATAATCCAATGGAAAAAGGGGCCTGTAAAATTGATTTAAAATAAGTGAGAGCTCTAAATAGGCTGAAGAAACCTAGATATGACAAGGGGGTGTTTGTTGTTTGTTGTTCAGTTATTTCTAGTTGTGTCTGACTCTTCATAAATCCTTTTTGAGAGGTTTCTTGACAAAGATACTGGAATAGTTTGCCACTTCCTTCTCCAGCTCATTTTATAGAAGACAAAACTGAAGCAAACATAAAGGGTCACAAAGCTAGTAAGTGTCTGAGGCCAACTTTGAATCTAGGTCTTCTTACGCTAGGTTCAGCACTCTATCCAGCTCCCCAAAATGGTCTTACTTAGCCATAGACTTTTAGAGTTAAAACCTCTGATTTTACAGAAAAAGAAAGCGAGAATCCAGACTCATTCTACCTATTGCATCATCCAGCTGCCCCAAAGGGGTTTTACTTAGCCATACTCTTAGAGCTAAAAGAGAGTATATATAGTTAAAAGCTTCAGCTTTACAGAAAAGGCAACTGAGACTCCAAACTCAACACTCTACCCATTACATCATCTAGCTTTCCCAAGGGGTCTTACTTAACCCTAGACTCTTAGACTATAAGAGACTACATAGAGTTAAAATCTTCTACTTTAAAGAAAAGGAACCAGAGATCCAGAGAGTTTGAGATTTTTTCTAGACCCCATACATTCATTCCTTTATCTAACTTAGCGGAAGTGCAGTGGCTACTCACAAGACTGGTCCCATTCTATTGACGAGGGTGTTTTCATGTGTTCCATTTCTAACTTGGGTAGATTTGCCCTTCAGCATAGGCGACCTGGTGCTGTAATACTCTCACCCCCACCTCAACCATCTCAACATACTTTTTCTGGATAATTTATTCACTTCATTAATAAGCAAAATATTAATAATAAAAGGATAACCATTTAGGTCTTACTTATACCAAAGATAACCATAGGAGCAGAGAAAAACTGAAGTAGTGATAATTTACCTCATATTTTGTCTGTAACCTCCTCCCTAAATAAATTTGCCTTTTGCCAAAGAGAATGGCCATTATGAACTCTTCACATGAACTGGACCCCAACATGTGGCTCCTATCATCATCTAGTGTTTACATCAACGACATCACTTGGGCAAAGGAACTATTTCTATCCTCAGACCACCCCCAAGTCTTGGTCTACCTAGATAAAAAGGTCAGTCTCCACCTAAGCTGGAATAGAAAAAAAAAAGGGCTTCCCCAACTCAGATTAAATTCCTTGTAAGGTTGTGTGGGGTCTGACCAAGACTGAGGAGAGTTAATTCAATTTTAATATTAATGTCCTTCAAGAGACTGAACTTTTAAAATCAGGACTTTAGAAGAAAAGAACTCTGTCTTCTCCAGTTTATTGGCATTGATAATTATTTCTCTCATTCCTCCATTTGATTCTGTAGTCTCTCAACATAGTAATACTGAATATCAGCGTGGCTCTCAGAATTCCTGAGTCCAAAGTCAGTATCTTCTCCTGCATCATCATCATTACCATGGTCTTCTGGGAAAATAATAAGTGGAAGGAATCCCTCTAAAATTAGTGGAAGAATTCCCAGAAAATGGAAGCATAGCCCTAGATAGCAATTATGGAATACACATAAGTCTTCACATCCCCTCTGGGTGCTTTTGTTGGAAAGTAAATATGGAAGTTTCCAAATACACCAGGACTGATGTAAACAGCAGGAAAGTGCAAAGAGTGAGCTACATGCCTCTCATTAGTGGTAATAGGAATCATGTGGTAAAGTACTCACACATCAGGCTTAAAATTTATCTTCAAATGTTTTGAAAATATAAAGAAACAGGAAGATTTGGTTGAAACTGAATTTTCCTAGTCTGCCCTGGTTCCATCCCCATAACAACAGCCCAGATTGTTAGTTTAATCACGCCTGAAAGGACATTGTGGAGAACTGAAAGTTATAACAGTAACTAAAGTAATAAATTCCCAGAAACATTCCCTGATTATTTTTTGGTCTTGTTTTGTTTTGTTTTGTTTTTACAACGAGATTTTCTTAAGCTTTCATTCAAGACCAATTATTTAAGACAAAAGTGTCTTTTACATTAAAAACCCAGTGGGCATCTTGTTAAGTATCCAATAAATTGTCCCAGTCCATTTTCAAGCTTTATTATATAAAACTGCCAACACTATTTGCTCCATTAGTTATGGGGCTAGGAGGAAGGGACTCAAGAGAGGTTTATATTATTTCATATTTCAAATCAAACAGCTGAAGCTCAGAGGTACTTTGAAAAGGTAGCCTAGGTTATTCTATCCTGGTGGGTTCTGTGAAATAGAATGGACCATTTACACCAAATAGCCCCTAAAGTTTGCAGAATGAATGAATGTTTCCCCTTCTCAGGTAGCATCAAGGTTACCCAGTATAGATGGGAATTGTCCTAATGATAATGACCTATCAGCCTTCTTCTTCATTCCAGGAAGGACCTAATCTGTTTAAACTAAGCTTTGGGTTTCTCTAACCCGGGAGGTATCAGAACAGAGATTAAGCTTGTAAAGTAGAAAACCCAGCCCTCTGCAGACCAGCTCAGCAGACCTGGAAAAAAGAAAAACTGCTCACTTCAGCTACACCTAAGATCGGGCTTCAAAACTGCATTAGCACAGCAATCTTTGCTATGAGAGGAGGAAAAAAATCCCCCCTACCTTCCTATGCAGACTGACTCAGAAAGGAATGACTTAAAAAGCTGAACTTAGTTATCAGGTTCCTAATTTATTTTTGAATATCTGAGCCTGGGTGACACAGTCACCTCAGGGCACACACCCAGAAAAGGAAAAATTAATAAGAAATTCCTGACAGCCAGTAAGGTCCCCTATCTCTCCTATCCTCCCCTGCTGGTACCTCAGCCAGGAGTTTTCTCATTAATTCCTGTTATTCCATCAGTCAAGAGCTCGAAGGAAGCAGGAAAGCTTGGTGTGATTTCCCTAAAATCACCCTTTGACACCATCAGGACATTAAGGGAGCATGTTGCAGAGAGAGCAGCCTGCCGGCAAGAAATGTTTCATCCAATTCTCTGAAGGTCACATCTTGGGAGCCGCAAGTGACTTCTCGCTCGGGTGGTGGGGAGTCAGACAGCAAACATTTACCAAATCCTAGACAGACTGCTTAGAGCTTTGGGCAGAAATGAAAAAAAGACCCAGACTCTGCCCTTGAGGAATTTCTATTATGAGGAAAAATAATAATACCTGAGGGAGACTGTGCCATATGTACACTGAGCAGTGATGGTTTGGCAGACAGAGGACCTGGGTTCAAAAGTTTCCTCTGATGTTTAATACCCCTGTGACCTTGGACAATGACCTCCCTGGGCCTTGATTTTTTTTTTATGCCATTTGGACCAGATGGCCTCTCAGGTCCATTCCAGTTCCAGATCAATGATGCTAATGATAAAAAATGCATTCATATCGTTCTTTGAAACTTATACAATGCTTTATATACATTATATTATTTGATCTTCAGGGCCTATGAGGTAGTTCTTTGAATATAAAACATTATAAAATGTTTTATATACATTATATTATTTTATCTTCAAGGCCTATGAGGTAGTTATGATTACCCCTTTCTCTTTTCTAGGTAGGAAATTAAGGCTCAGAAAGGCTAAGTAATTATGTGACCAGAAGAAAGAATCTAGGTCTTCTTGACCCCAAAATCAGAAAGAATCCATTGCAGAAAAAGAATGTATATTCATGAATATAAGCCTAAAAACACTGGCCAAGCAACATCATTTTTAGTTGTTTAGTCATTTTTCAGTCATGTTTGACTGTTTGTGACCCCATTTGAGGTTTTTTGGCAGAGATACTAGAGCAGTTGGCCATTTCCTTCTCCGGCTCATTTTACAAATGAGAAAACTGAAGCAAACACAGTTAAGTGATTCACCCCAGAGTCACAGAGCTAGTAAGTGTCTGAGGCCGGATTTGAACTCACAAAGAGGCATCTTGACTCCAGTCTCATGGTCTGACCACTGTGCCATCCAGCTGCCCAAGCAACATCTGGACAACCACAAATGACTACGTATACCAGTCAAGCTCACAAGGGACTGAGCTTAGCTGCCAACAAGAAGACATTTTCAATTAGTAAAGATTTAAATGATTCTAATGCAAAAAAGGACACAATAAGAAACAAACAGAAGGCTGATTTCAGGAAAGCCTGGAGATTTACATGAGCTGATGCTAAGTAAAGTGAGTAGAATCAAGAGAACATTGTACATAGCAACAAGATTGTAAGATGACCAATTCTGATAAACTTGGCTCTTTTCAACAATGAGGTGATTTCAAGTCAATCCCAAAAGACTAGTGATAGAAGGAGCCATCTGAATCCAGGGAGAGAATCCTGGAGACTAAATGTAGATCAAAGCATTGTATTTCCACCTTTTGTTGTTGTTGTTGTTTGTTTGCTTGATTTTTGCTTTCTTTCTCATTTTCTCCCCTTTTGATTTGATTTTTTTGTGTGTGTAGCATGGTGAATATGGAAATATATTTAGAAGAATTGCACATGTTTAACCTATACCAGACTGCTTGCTATCTTGGAAAGGGGAGAAGGGGGAGAAGAGGGAGAAAATTTGGAACACAAAGTTTTACAAAAGTGAATGTTGAAAACTATCTTTGGAAAAATTAGATACTATTTTTTAAAAAATAAAATTTTATAAAGGATATGAATCTTTATGCTAGACTATAAGTCTCATAAGAGCAGTGTCACATCTATATTGTCATTATATTTTTCTCAGTATTTAGAACTGTATTTTTTCCATTTCAGGTTCATGACAATTGATTTCTTAAAAAAAATTTAAATGATTTAGTTCAATTCTATACAGTAACAGCAACATTGTTCAATGATGAACTATGATAGACAACTCTTATTTTAGCAATAGAATGATCCAAAACAATTCCAAAGATGGTGGTGGTTATTGTTGTTTGTTCTTTATTTTCAAAGTGGACCAAAACATCAGAAAGGTGATACGATGACATGCAAGTAAATTGGATTTAATGAGGGAGGGATTTGCAAAGTCACCTGCCTCACTTTTTCTCCTTTGGAACTATCTGGGTCTAGTGATCAGATATAGATCAGAACCACTAAGCCTTAGTCTTTAATAAATTTCAGTTTTACTGAGGCAATGCCCTTTCAGTGATTAAGGCTAGGTAAAAAATGAGGCAGAAAATGGTCTCTTTCACCTAGTCTAAATAAATAAACACACATATACATGTGTGTGCGTGTGGGAAGGGAAGACCCTCAGGTTTCTGGCCAAAACAGAAATAGTGGCTATTTACATTCACTCTGAGCCCATCTGGGTCCAAACAATGATCAAATGGGGCTTGGTCTGGCAGCTTTTATTGATCAGTCAATAAATGAAAGCCAGAGTGATTTGGGTTTAAGGCTTGGTTCAAACCCTTGATCCCCAAGATATCAAACACTGTTTTTTCCATAGAAGCTCAGGATAATTGGTTTTTTAAATGAATTAATTCTATTATATACAGTAACATTGTTTGATGATCAACTATGGTAGACTTAGCTCTTCTCAAATACAATAATTCAAGATAATTCCAAAAGACTCACAATAGAAAATGCAATCCACATCCACAGAAAGGACATTGGAGTCTAAATACAGATTGAAGTTTCTTATTTTCATTTTTCGTTGCTTTTTTCTTTTGTACTGTTTCATCTTTCACAATATGATATCTTTTATAATATTTCCAAATTATGTGGAAATATGTTTAACATGATTGTACATGTATAATTTATATCAGATTAATTGCCATCATGGGGAAGGAGGGAGCAAGAAAGGGAGAAAAATTTGGAACTGAAAATCTTATAAAAATTAATATTGAGAACTATTTTTACATGTCATTGGAAAAAATAAAACTCTATTTAGATTTTAAAAAGAATGAGTTTGCTGCTGCATAATGAAGTGTTTTCCCCTCAGCCTACCAATCCTGCACTCACTATGCCTTAATCCTATCTCAGTGGCACAGGTCATTTACTTTCTGAGGTTCAATGTCCTCATCTATAAAATGAAACTAGATGGCTTCTGATGTATTCCATGCACAATCCAACTCTAGAAGAGTAACCTGTGTGATCTGATCTTTTTGTGAGCTTCTCAAGCAGCCCATTCTTCATCAACTCATCACCAAATAGGGATTATTAAATACTTTTGTGCCTTTATTTGAGGACAGATTACTGGTTCTCCTTTCCCTTCACATGAGGACCTGTACTGGTCTCTAACCATCTTTTTAATTTAAAATAAAAAGGACACCAAAGTTCCTGTTACCTAACAATGAGCATAGTATTTTCTCAGGGTCTTGGAATCAAAATATCTGAATTCAGATCCAGACTCTTATTTTAAGATCATTTCGTACCCATTTCCTCATCTATATCATAAAAGATTTGGAATCAGCTATTTCTAAAATTCCTTCTAGCTTTAAAAGTTAGACCCATGTAATCCAGAGAACCTATCACAAAAACATTATATGTCCATATATTGACAAAAGGGATTCAGCTCATGGTGCCAACCTCAGAAAAAAGAAAGGTAATGTATAATAGGTGGAGTTATGCTCTTAGAGTCTGGAAGTCTTGGATTCAGATCCCGCCATACACATCTCATTGATACTTAAAACAATCCTATGAGGTTGGTAATAATTATTTATAATAATAACTAGCATTTATAGAGTGATTTAGATAAGAAATCTGAGGTTTAGAGAGCTATAGCTACTAAATATTTGAAGCAGGATCCAAAGGATCCTGGCATTCTGCTTTGAAAGAACAGTGGGTAGAATATTGGAATAAAGAAAACCAGAAATAAAATACCATTTCAGACAAATATTAGTTTTGTAAGATTAGACAACTAGCTTAAACTCTTTTTCAGCCTCAAGTTTCCTTATCTGTAAAATGAGGGTAATAATAGTAACCACACCTCATAGACAGATATAGGGGATAGAGTAATGCATTTAGAGTCAGGAAGACCTAAGTACCAATTCTTCCACAGGCATTTAATAGCTGTGTGACCCTGAGTAAATCTTTAAATTTTTCTGGGTCTTAATATTTTTTTCAATAGTAAAATGAGGTGGGGGAGGAGGGGTGGTCTTTAAAATCCTTTCTAGCTTCAAATCTATGATACTATCAGGTAATTGTGAGAATCAAATTAGCTAATATATTTTAAATACTTTACAAACACTAAAAGCTCTCTATAAATATACATATAATTATATAACAGATATTAGGTTGCCTAAAATATCCATATATTTTCAACTCATGATGGGAAGATATAACTTCCTTTTTTGCCTTTCCCCCTCAGGCTAAATCAGTCCTGCTTTCTCAAAATAATTCTCACCCAGTGGTTCTGTCTCTAGACTTCTGTTCAAGTAGAAGCAGATTTCTTGTCCATTTAATGAGCATCTTTTTTTTTTTTGTCTAATTGAGGGTAGATCCTATCTATTCACCTACTTCTTAACTACTTCAGGATGGATTCCTGGTACTCTGTCCCATATGCAAAGCTGAATGAACCAATTCTTTTAACTGATTCAGAATCCTGGACTTCCTCCAAGACTCACTTCAAATACCATCTTCTCTAAGAAATCTTTCCCAGTTCTAGCTGACAAGAGTAGAATTCCCTTTAAGGCCACTTTCCATCCGCTTTGTATATATTGTGTATATGCTTATTTATATACATCATATCTCCCCCATTTGAATGAAGGCTTCTTAAAATCAGGGATTGTTTTCACTTTTTATTTCTATTTCAGCACTTAAAATAATTCCTAGCACATGATAAACTAGTATTTTTTGGGAAAAGGGAAGAATAAAATATTAAAATTTCAAAATAAACAAGAGTTAATTGATGATTAATTGAGGAATAAATATGACCAATTATTATTGTGGAATAAAGCCACAGAAAACCTAAGTTTCTTTTTTTCTTTTTAAAGAATATTTACCATTGCTAAATGTTTAGGTTTTTGACAAGCCAGCTCCTTTGTCCTAGATAAAACTTATCTGAGTCATCAAGATAGAAAAGGATCACTGCCTCCAATCAGCAAAGCTCCAATTTAATCAAGTTGTCAATTGCCTAGAACGCTTTTCTTATCAAACAGATGCTTTGATGGGAGCAAAAAGGGAAGGGTGGGGGAAAGAAAAGTGCCATATTTCTAGCCACTGCTTTACTTGTACCTACAATCTTCTTCTTTCTCCTCACAAGACTTCTGTTCCCCAGAAATGATTTTTCCCTATCAAAATTTGATGTATGAGTATGAAACTAGGTTGAGGATTTGTTCAGTTTTGATGATTCTCCAAGTGTACAATATCTAAATATAAAGAAACATATATAAATATAAATTAGGAATTCAAATATAGATGGTTAGGTGCTCCTCCCATACCAAGAAAAAAACACATAAAAGAATTCTATGGTATAAAAATCTACCTATCCTATAGGATAAAGGAAAATGGAGGGGGGGACTAAAGGCCATTAGCATTAGGGGAGATGTTGCTTAAAGGATGAAACTTTTTAAAAAGGAAAATCTAAGAAGCAGAGAATTTCTAGAGCAAGGACATTAGAGGTCAATGAGTATAATTCTCATGTTTTATAGATTCATCTATTCATTCAATCAGTATTTATTAAGCACTTATTATTCACTCCATACTATGTCAGGCTATGGGTATACAAAGATAAAAAGTGAAACAGCTTCAGCTTTCTGATTTTACATATAATTGAATGAGGATGCTTAGACCCAAAGAAGTTAAGGGAGTTACCTATTATCAGAACTAGAAACGTGCTATTTTAATTGAAAAAATAAAAAGATTATTCCTGAGGAGGTATGTACGTAGGGTGTGCTGGATGTGCCCAGATTCTAAATCTCTAAAATTTCAAAATAAATTTTTGGCATTTTGTGTCTGATATTTGAGTATATATTTTAAAGTTTCATTTAGGTTTACTCTAAAATAGTACAGGATAGAGTATGGGGCCCAAGTCCAAGTCAGGAAGACCTGAATTCAAATTCATCCTCAGCTACTAAATGTGTGCTTCTGGGCAAGTGACCTTATTGTGAGGATAAAATAAGACAATATTTGCAAAGTGATTTGTAAATCTTAGAATGTTGTATGACTGCTAGTTATTATCACTGAACTTTTTCATTTGATATTTTATAGGTCTCATTTTAAAATTTATATTCTTAAGCTTAGGATGTTTTGGAATCATTTTAGGTAATTAAAACATTTTTATGATTGAGTATTTAGTAAATATTAAAGTAAAATAAAATAACTAGGTAATACCCTAATGAAGTAGTTTTTCTTAAAAGTTAGAATTGATGCATGCCCATCAGTTGGGGGATGGCTGAATAAGTTATGGTATATGAATGTAATGGAATATTATTGTTCTAAAAGAAACAATCAGCAGGATGATTTTAGAATGACCTGGAGAGACTTACATGAACTGATACTAAGTGAAGTGAGTAGAACCATGAGAACATTTTACACAGCAACAAGAAGACTATGTGATGATGAACTCTGATGGACATGGATCTTTTCAATAAAGAAGTGATTCAGGGCAATTCAAGTAGACTGTGATGGAGAGAGTCATCTGTATCCAAAGAGAGGAATATGGGAACTGAATATACATCACAACATAGTATTTTCACTTTCTGTTGTTGTTTGCTTGCTTTTTTTTCTCTCATTTTTTTCCTGTTTGATCTGATTTTTCCTGCATTGAATGATAAATGTAAAAATATGTTTAGAAGAATTGCAGCTGTTTAATCTATATTGGATTACTTGCTGTCTATGGGAGGGGGAAGGAGTAGAGAGAGGGAGAAAAATTTGAAACACAAGTTTTTGCTGGGGTGAATGTTGAAAACGATCTTTGCATATGTTTTGGGAAAAAAAGCTATTATTTTTTAAAGTTAGAATTGAGTCAAAGAAATATAAATAGATCAGTTTTCTTTTTGTGGCAAACAATATCCACTTCTCTGAACCCTTAAATCCTTTTAATCTTCACCTTTTTGTTGTCCAATCCCATCTGATTCTTTGTGATCCTGTTCCAGGTTTTCTTAGCAAAGACACTAGAGTGATCTGTTATTTCCTTCTCCAGCTCATTTTTAAAGATGAGAAACTGAGGCATACAGAACTAAGTGATTTGCCCAGGTGTTAACCTAGTATCTGAAACTGGAATTGAATTCAGGAAAATGGCTCTTCCTGACCTCAGACTTGGTGTTCCATCCATTGCAGCACCTAGCTACCCTTCTTCTATTTATGGAGCTCAAATAGGAGTAGTTCTAGAATGAATTGCTTTTCTGTGATTATTCTTTACATACAATATTCTGTGGATTTGCACTGCACAAGTAGATAAAATAACAACTTTTTAAAAAATAACTGAATAAAAAGTGTTACATTATTTTGAAAAGTCTCCTTCATAGTTTTCAAAGATGCTGAATGGCTTTGAGAATGCCATACTCCCTGAACTAAGACCTCTGTCAAGTTGAAATCTTCCACCATAAATATTCCTTCAATGCAATGGCCCAGATGATTGACCTTTTCTTCAAAGATAGATTTAATCCTAAATATATTGAAAGCAATTAGAGCCCCGAATTTGGAGATCTGAAATGCAAAATAGATACTAGTAATAAATCATTTATGTCAAAGAGAGTGGGGAAAATAAATCATGACATAGGCAAGATTGGAAAACTTATTCAGAAGCACTGCAATGATGCTAATCTCAAGAAGTTGGTTTTTTTGGGTTTTTTTTTTAATTGACACTTGGGAACCTTTTCAGACAACTCGTGAGAAACTTCCTAGTGTTATCTCTACCCAAGAACAATAGAAAGAGAAAATATGCATAACCAACAAATTCAACCAGCTGGCTTACTTACAGCCGGATTATCTAAGGAATTAGATAATTAATTAATCAATTAATAATTAATGATTTTACTTGATTATGGTGATTAATAAACAAAATAGATTGATGTAATTCATTAATTGAAACTTATGCATGCCATTGACTATGTAAATTCTTGGCTACCATAATTATGTGGTAGGAGCAGGTAGGTGGTACAGTGGATAGAGCTCCAGCCCTGAAGTCAGGAGGACCTGAATTCAAATATGACTCTGGGCAAGTCACTTAACTCCAATTGCCTTAGCAAAAAAAAAAATTATGATGATGATGATGATGATGATGATGATGATGATGATGATGATGTGGTAAATAGGTATGTGGGGAAAGCTATATCTCTATTCTCTGGGAAGAGTTTACAAGTGTTTTCAATGGGTTGAACAACATGGCATCCAGGGACTACCTAAAGCAGTGCTTCCTTATTCTTTCATATAAGGATCTGATTTTTTTCTGGCTAAATCTCCCATGCCTCCTTTCCCTTTTCATGAATAAATTTCAGTGGAGTGCTGCTTTATGAGACAAATGAGAAGGGGATGAACATTAGGTGAATGCATTGTCTTTTGTTATTATTTTAAGACTGATAGGAAGTAAAAGTTTATATGGTGACACTGGGTTCTTCCTGTCAGTGCAGCCCTGACCCTGACTGCAGACAGAGGGGAAAGGTCATTGCAGCTTCAGCACCATTTTCATGACTTTTTCTCCAGACTATTCATGTGTCATCCTCTGACTAACATCACTTTGTTGTCTGACTAATATCACTGTTGTTGTTATTGCTTAGTTTTTCCACTCATGCTTGATTCTTCATCATGCTATTTAAGGTTTTCTTAGCAAAAATATTAGAGAGGTTTACCATTTCCTTCTCCAGCTCATTTTACAGATGAGAAAATGAGATAAACAAAGTTAATAAGGGTCACACAGCTAATAAGTGTCAGAGGTCAAATTTGAACTCAAGTCTTCCAGACACTAGGTTAGGCACTCTATCCACTGTACCCCCTAGCTTTTATGTGTGTGTTTGTGTGTATATGTGTATCTATACACACATATTTTATATATGCTTATATGTGAACTATATTATACTATAGTGTGTGTATATACATATATGTGAGTATATATATATATGCACATATATTATAGAATATAAGCTCTTTTAGGATAACTACACTTTCATTTTGGTTTTGCTGTTCCCAGTGACTAGCAAACTGTCTCACATATAGTAGACTGATGTATTGATTGTCTAATTGAATTTGTCTATGACTGTGTTTTATCAGAGAAAAAAACCTCTTTTAAGTATAGAAGTTATTTGCTTTGAGATCCAAAGGACAATGGAAAGACTCACAAAGGGCTAAAATATTTCATCAAGGGCTCATGTGCCCAAAAAAGGAGCAAGGGATAAGTGGAGTATTATATTAGTGTCCAAGAAATAGTAAAAGAAGTTCAGGAAGACTCCATCATGTTGGATAGATTACCTATGAGGACTCTATAAAGAGATATAGACAAAAATCATAAAGGATAAGAAGGCTGGAGAGAGTAGTGATTCAAACCATGGAAGGGAGTGCCAACAATGATGAGATCATAGATCCACTAAGAGTTCTAAGTATTATACTTCTGAGCTCACTCTATTAAGCCACAAGGGCATCTGCAGCTTATCTTCCCAGACTGGTGGCTTCTGCTATTTTCAGGATTCTAAGAGTAGTCTTGTATGAGCCCCCACTGGTGTGCCTCCCCTTACCAATCATTCAAGTAGCATAACAAGAACAAGAATAATAAAGAATTACCAAATATCTTTCTTAAAATAGGGGCAACATTCTCCCACAAGTACATAGAGAGCCCGTGAGATGAAGAGTGGACACAAAAGTACAATGGTAGGGGAACACATGTGAAGAGTATACAGATGTCTTCAGCCACAACTCTGGAACTGCAGGGTCTCAATGTCCTTTTTTTTTCTCCAGGGGATACCCATGAAACTTACTGGTCATTGGTCACTTCACTGCTCAACTGTACTGACTTTTCATAGAACACATCTCCATTGGACTTAATGGACTTGTTCTTTGTAGGGTTTGGTGTCTTGCCTGGACAGGTAAGTCTGGGTCAAGCAGTTATTTGGGAGTGGTTCTGGTTCCTCAGTTGTTCTTGAACTGAACTAAATAGGTTGCTGCTCAGTTGCTAAGTATGACTGAGTCTGGGCTGTGCCCTGTGAAGTACTTACCAGGTTGTTAGCTACTTGTCAAACTAGAAGAAGGTTCTCTACCTTCTGGATAGAAGCTTCTGAGCAGCTGTTTCTGGATGAGGCTAGAGAGGTGATTTGACCAGTGTATTCTTTACAGGGTAAAGAGGCTTGGTGGGACAGGTTAAACTGAGGAATTACTTGGGCAGTCTCTTACCACCTTCAACCACTGCTTATCAGGGTAATACCATAGCTCTTTTCAACTGGCCTGTTACAGTCTTCAAAAAAGACTGCATATAAGAGGCTCTCAATAAATTCTTATAGACTGACAAGGAATCCCCTACTTGGGGGATCCCATCTATTTTTATGGTGATCATGCTCCATAAAAAATTAATTTTTATTCAAGTCTCTTCATATGCAATAGAACCCCTGATTCATTCTAAAAATAAAAAGTCTTCTACTTCATTTTGATGTCTCCATCATCGCCTCCTCCAATTCTCAATCTGCTGCAATTTAAATCTGAATGCAAAAAAGGACAAAGCTCACTCTCCCTTTTACATCAATATTTATCATTCTGTGCACATAGGAATACTTTAAAGATTATTTTGAGGATGTTAAACATAAACAATGTTCTACACTTCATATCAAAATATTGAAAGAATGAAAGGAAAAGCCAGTTGGGTAAATCTACTTTGAGGGATTTATGAGAAAACGTGGACAAAAATCATACAAGATGAGAAGTTAGGGAAAGGACTTCCAGGAGCAAAGCCAGGAAGGAAGGATAGAGACAGCAGCCAACAGTTCCCTCCAAAAATATTAAAATCATGCTTAAAATCAAATTCTGGAGGAACAGAACTAACAAAAGGTTTGGTAAAGCATTTTTTCCAGCCCAAGACAATTTAGGAGCTTGGAAGAAAAGGTGTATTTCATTGCCCACATTGCAGCAAAAAAAAGCTGTGCATCTTAGAGGTGGCAATAAGCAATAGCAGCAGCAGCTTTAGGAACTCTGATGATGTAGGGGACTCAGAGATGTAAGGGGATCAGGCAACTAGTCATAAAGAGATTAGTGTTAGCACTGGATGTGAGACCTAATGCTATTGGATAACTTCAGTGTTTATATCCATTTTCAGGTTATGGTTTCAGGGCAGAGAAAAACATTTTCAGACCCACAGGATCAGGGGCTGTAAAAAGCAGTATCATACATTGTGGCTGCAAGGGATCAGGAGCCCTTCTTGTATAAGGACCAGAATATACACCAGAAGAAGAGAAACAAATCATATCCCTGAATCATACTGCAATGGAAGTATAAAAACTTCTAGATGTCTATAACTGGCTCTGAAAATATTAGTGTAAAAAGGTATAATGAAAAATGTCTGGTATAGTTTCCTTTCCCCATCTCCATTCTAAGAAAAGAGTCCAACTTTTTTTTTCACTAAAGCTTTTTCTTTTCAAAACATATGCATAATTTTTCAACATCATTTCTTGCAAAATCTTGTGTTCCAAATTTTTCTCCCTCACCCCCTCCTCTAGATAGCAAGTAATCTATGTTAAACATGTTAAAATATATGTTAAATTCAATATATGTATTCATATTTATACAATTATCTTGCTGCACAAGAAAAATAAGATCAAAAAGTAAAAAAAAAATGAAAAAGAAAACAAAATGCAAGCAAACAACAAAAAGAGGGAAAATGAAATGTTGTGATCCACACTCAGTTCCCACAGTCCTCTCTCTAGCTGTAGATGGAAATTTTCATCACAAGATCATTGTAACTGATCTCAATTTAGATGACATATTTCAAGAAATTATTAAAAAAAATCTGACCTGATGTCCTAGAACCAGAGGACAAAATTGAAATGAAAGGAATCTACTCATCTTCTGAAAGAGATCCCAAAGTAACACTCTCAGGAATATTACAACCAAATCCCAGAGCTTTTATATCAAAGAGGAAGTATTTCAAGCAATCAGAAAGAAAGCATTCAAACACTGGAGTCAGTCAGCAATACACAAGATTTAGGAGCTACATATGAAAAGAATAGAGATCTGATAATATGATATTCCAGAAGTCAAAAGAACTAGATAATAAACACTAATGTACCCAGCAACATTGAGTAGAATCCTTCAGGAGAGAAATGGATATTCAATATAACAGAGGACTTTGAAGGATTCCTGATGAAAAGATCAGAGTTGAATAGAAAATTTGACTTTCAAATAAGACTCGAGACCTATACAAAGGTAAACATGAAAGAAATATCATAAGGAACTTGATCAGATCAAGTCATAAATTCAGAAGAAGACAATGCTATCAAAATAGCTACAAGCAAAGCCTAAAAGGAAAATAAATAAAAACAAGAAATAAATAATATTAAATTGTTTACAATCTTATGTGGGAAGATAACACACGTAACTTCTATGAACTGTGTCATTATTAGGGCAGTTAGATGAGCTCTACATAGACAAAGGGCATAAGAGTGAGTCAGTTTTGAGGGGATTATTTAAAAAAAAAAGGATGGGTGAGAAAGAGGGATGTATTGGTAAAAGAGTGAAGGGAGAGGAAAAATGGGGAAACATCTCACATAAAAGAGGTGCATAAGGGAGAGTTTTTATAGTAAAGGAAGAAATGATGGGGTGGAAGAGTAGGCAATGCTTAAATATCACATTAAAATTGGTTCAAAGAGGGAAGAATACATATTAACTCATTCAATTGGACGTAGAAATCTATTTTATCTAGAAAGGAGGAAGGGAAAGGAATGAGAAGGAAGGAGAGAGTAAAAAGTGAGAATGGATTAAGGGACAGGATAAAGGAAAAGGTGCAATTAAGACTTATAACTGTGAATGTGAATGAGATGAATTCACCCATAAATCAGAAGCAGATAGCAGGACGAATTAGAAACCAGAATCCAACAATATGCTGTTTACAAAAGACATCTTTGAAACAGAAATATACACAATACAATATAAATCTACTAAGTTTCAGCAAAAGCTAAAAAGGTCAGGGTAGCAATCATGATCTCAAACAAAGCAAAAGCAAAAGCAAAAATCAGACTTAATTAAAAGTGGTAAGCAAGGGGCAGCTAGATGGCGCAGTGGATAGAGTACCAGTCCTGAAGTCAGGAAGACCTGAGTTCAAATGTAGACTCAGATGTTTAACACTTCCTAGCTGTGTGACCCTGAGCAAGTCACTTAACCCCAATTGCCTCAGCAAAAAAAAAAAAAAAAAAAAAAAAGTGGTAAGCAGGGAAATTGCATTTTGTTTAAAAGATACCATAAATAATGAAATAATATGAATATTAAATATATATGCACCAAATGACATAACACCTAAATTCTTAAAGGAAAATATAACATAATGTAATGAATAAAATAAAATAACAATTTTATCTTATTTAATTTATTTACTCAGCATCATACTAATCAAACTACCAAACATTATTTTATGTATCTGGGAAAAACTATTACAAATTCATCTAGAACAAAAAGTTAAGGATATCAAGAGGATCAATAAAAAAACTTGTGAAGGAAGATAGCCAAGCAGGACCAGATTTCAGACTATACTGATTAAGAAGGAGTGTGGTGGATCAGTGGAACAGATTAGGTATGTGCTAAACAGTACTAAATGACCATAGTAATCCAGTGTTTGATAAACCAAAGATCCAAGATTTGGGCTCAAGAACTCATTATTTGACAAAAGTTGCTGGGAAAACTGGCAAAGACCAACATCTCATGCCATAAACCTAAAATTATCAAAATGAGGAAATGGTTTAGATGTAAAGGGTAAAGTCATAAACAAATCAGAAGGTTCATGGAAAAAAATTGTTTGCTAGATCTATAGGTAAGTAAAGGGTTTATGATTAAATAAGAGATAGAAAAGATTACAGGAAGTAGCCAAATTAGAAGGAAAGCAGGAAACTGGGCAAAACATTTTTACAAATTTCTCCAATAAAGGCTTCATTTTTCAAATAGGTAAATAACTGAGCCAAATTTATGAAAATAAGAACCATTTCAAATTGATAATCAAAGGAATGAACAGGCAATTTTCAGAAGGAGAAATAAAAGCCATCAATAGTCAATAATCACATGAAAACACCCTACTTAAAATCACTACTGATTAGAGAAATGAAAATTAAAATAACTCTGAGGTATCACCTGCCCAACATGATAGAAAAAGAAAATGAAAAATGCTGGAGGTCATGTGGGAAAAGAAATTATGAATTAGTTCAACCATTTTGGAAAACCATTTGAAACTATGCCCAAAGGACTATAACGCTGATATATAAATAGCAGGTCAAATTCCCTATTATTTGACCCAGAAATATCACTACTAGTTCAATATACCAGAAAAGATAAAGGAAGGGACCTACATGTACAAGAATATTTATAGCAGTTCTTTTTGTAATGGCAAAGAATTTGAAATTGAGGGGATGACCATCAATTCAAGAATGACTGAAATTATGGTATATGATTGTGATGGAAGGATCCATGTGATAAAATGCTATCCACCTCAGAGAAAGAGATGAACACTGAATGCAGAATGAGGAATGTTTTTTTTTTCATTTTATGTTCCTTTTTATTTTTGCAATATGGGTTTATATGGAAATACATTTTGCATGACTTTACATGTATAATTGATTATCATATTGCTTGCCTTTTCAACGGGTGAAGAAGCAATATGAGAGAGAAAAATTTGGAATTCAACTTTTTTATTTTGGGGGGGCTTAATAAATATTTATTGAACTTTAAAGACACAGATTTAAGTTCATAGGATCATAAATTTATAGAAGGAAGGACCTACAGAGACCATCTGGTACAATTTTCCTATTTGTCAGGTAAGAACACTGAGATTCTTGAAAGTTAAGTGACTTGACCAAGATACACAAATAATATGCATCAGAGCTGAGATTTTAATCCAGGTTGAAACTCTCATGGGAACCTTAATTCTTTCCCCTGTTCTCACATCTGAAAGTCATGCAATAATTTCAACTTTTTTTAAAAGAATGTTAAAAATATTTTTTAAAAAGATAAGTTAGGGAGAATTTGGGTTAAATTCCTGTTTCATCAAGGATCAAAAAGCAACAATGATTTTCTGGGAGCTGGGAGATTGCTGAAATAAGCAACAAGAGCTGCTGAATCAAGAGAATGAATAGCTTGCCCATTCTGATCACCTCTCCACCCCTTTTTCCTTATTTCTCCATGACTCACAGCAAACCTCTGAAGAAATTTTATTAAAAAACTATGATCCAGAGAAGGTTTCAAGAAAAAAAAAGAAATTATATAGTTAACTATCCCAGAAAAGTTTCAGTCAACAGCTCTGTCCCAATTCTTTGTCCCCTGGTTTGTTTCATTGCTTCTACCTCTCATCATTGTCTACTTTATGCTGGCTAAAGATAAAGACAAAATGGCCTTTGTGGCTTCTGAATCTTTCCTGTTTCACATTTTCAGGAAGCTCTTGATTTAAAATGTTTTAACAAAAAAGAAAATAATTTATCTATTCATATTTGACTTTCATCTCTTTCCCAGCTCTTAGTTAAACTTGCCTATCAGCTGTTACTTGAGTTTTTCTACTTTTTTTCAACACAATATCTAGCCTTCCAGATCCAAGTTAAGTCTCACTTTTCTGTAAGTTCATCTCAATTCAGAGTAATGTCTTTGTACCCTAACTCTCAGCCCAGAGATATAAGAAGATCTGGCAACTGTTTAGAAAGAGTTCATTAAAGTTAGCGTTAATGCTAGCACTAGGTTCTGGTTCTGGTGCTTTTTGGTGACTCCATTGCCCCTGCCCCTATTCAGAAGGTCACAATTCTAGGGCAAAAAAGAGTGCTTTCAGTCCCATAGTATCAACACCACACAACCAGTATATGTCAAAAAGCTACATTTGAACTCAGTCTTCCTGACTTTGAGACCAGTTCTCTATCTACACATCTCTTGTTGAATTGAAATAAACTGAGAAGATCAAGTCCTACTGTTCTCTCACTGTACTGAAATGGCAAAGATTTAACAAAGAATATTTGGTTCTAATTAGATTCATTGTAATTTTAATTCAGGCTGAATAATTGCTCCACTCCTTTCATTTTTCCTCATCCATTCATTTCCACTAGGTGTTTAACTAACCTGAAACCATAAAAAATCACTTAATTCACTTGATTGCCTTCCACTGGAAGGTGGATACCCTAACCTCCCAGGTCGAAGGAGGCCATTGGGGAATATGAGTGATGCTTAGGATCTCATTCCAACCTTCTGTAATACCTGTTAGCTCTGAATGAAAGGCTACATGATACAAGGAATGTCCAAATTAAGGAGTTCAATCACAAAGTGTCTGCTTTGGAAAATTAGATTAGGTACCCATAGAGAAAATTCAATTTCTATTTGATAAGTCCCTCATTAGTAGATGATGGACTAAGCAGAGCTATAATTAGCATAAGTATTAATGTGTATAAAGACAAATTTGCAATACTAATTAGGAAAAGAAGGGTCCCCTATAGTGCACCATGAGAAACATGGATGCTTTGCTCCTCAAGAAGGAAGAACCTGTGATTGGGAACTTCTATAACTTCATTATTGGATAACAGCAGCCCACCTGGCTGGGCTACTCAATATCTCAAGATTGCTTCTGTCACACCTATCTTTAGCCAAAAAAATTTTTTCTGCAATAATCTAAGAGAAATGTTGATGATCAGAAACAAGGTGCTAACTGTATGAAAGGAGAGAAGAGATCAGATGCAAGAGGTGTTATAGAAGTAGAAATATCAGGATTTAGAAACTGTGACAATGAATGAAGGAGAATGAGTTTTTAAAAATTCTAAAATTATAAATATAAGGGACTATAAAGATAAAGTGCCTTTGATAAAAAATACAGAAGAAAGGTTGTTTGTTTTGTTCTTTGCAGGGAATAAGGAAGTAGTGGGAGTGGGGAAGAAAATTTTTGTTTTGTTTTTTACATTTGTTTTGCATTTTTTTAAAAAATGCAAAAAGACCTACAGGTAGGCCTGCAACCTAATGGGGATATCTTCTTTGGATTTTTTAAAATAGTATTTTGGTGAGTTTTCTGCAATTACATATCATGACAATTTTTAGCATTTATTTTTACAAGATTTTGAGTTCCAAATTTTTCTCTCTTCTCTCTTCCTCAAATGGTAGGCAATTTAATATTTATTATACATGTGGTATCATGTAACACATATTTCCAAATTAATCACAGTTGTGAAAGAAAAAATAGATCAAAAGGGAAATTCAAATAAAAATACAGGAAATAAAAAATAGTAGTATGCTTTGATTTATATTCGGAGTCTTTAAATACAGATAGTACTTTCCTTTGTATAGCTTTTGTACTTGTCTTGGATCATTGTATTGTTGAGAAGAACTAAGTCATTTATAGTTGATCATCACACAATGCTACTAATACTGTGTACAATGTTTTCAAGGTTCTGCTAATTTCATTTTGCATCAATTCATACAAGTCTTTCCAGGTTTTTCTGAAATCTGCCTGTTGATCTTTTCTTATTGCACATCAGTATTCCATTACATTCCTATATCACAGCTTCTTCAGCCATTCCTCATTTGATGGACATTGCCGCAATTTCTAATAATTTGTCACCATGAAAAGGGTTACTGTAAATATTTTTGCACATTTAAGTTCTTTTTCCTTTTTATGACCTCTTTGGTATACAGATCTAATAGTGATATTGCTAGATCAAAGGGTATGCACAATTTGGGCATTGCTATCCATGAATGTTAGATCTCCCTATGATTAGAATTCTACCAACAGCTCACTAGTGTCCCGTTTTTTGCTATATCCTCTTAATCATTTATATTTTTCCTTTTTTATCATAATAGCCAATTTGATAAGTGTGAGTCATTTTAATTTGTATGTTTCTAATCAAAAGTGATTTAGAGCACTTCTTCATATGCCTATAAATAGTTTTCATTTCTTCATCTGAAAACTATTTGTTCATATTCTTTGGCCATTTATCAATCAGGAAATGCCTTGTATTCTTAAAAATTTGACTATTTGAGAAACGAGATCTTTATCTGAGTCACTTGTTCTAAAGATTGTTTCTCAGCCTTCTGCTGTCCTTCTAATCTGGATTGCTTTGATTTTTTTGTGCAAAAGCTTTTTAATTTAATATAATCAGCATTATTTATTTTACATTTCATGATGTTCTCTCTCTTGTTGGTCATGAATTTTTGGCTCACTTAATTTCTCCTTTAAGAATTTGGATGTAATATATTGGATTGCTTACCATCTAGGGGTAGGGTGTGGGAATGGGAGGGGAAAATTGGAACACAAGATTTTGTAAGTGTCAATGTTGACAAATTGTCCATGAATATGTTTTGAAAATAAAAAGCTTTAATAAAAAAAATGGATGTAAGCATGTAAATAATCCAACTCCACTGAATCCTTATGTTTTCTTTTCTCTTTTTCCCTTTTTAGGCTTCTTTTGGGTATTGATCCTGGAGATCAAAGTTTTTGTTTAATTCTGGTCTTCTCTTTCAGAAAGCTTGAAATCCTTCTATTTCAATGAATGATCATTTTTCCCTTGATGATTATATGTAATTTTGTTGAGTGGGCCCTTCTTGGTTGTAGTTTTAGCTCCTTTGCCTTGTGGACTATCATGTTTCATGACCACTGATCCTTTAATATTGCAACTACTAATCCTGTGTAATCCTGATTGTGGCTCCCTGATACTTGAAGTGTTTCTTTCTGTTCAGTTGCTTTTTGTACTTTTGTACTGCTTTTATATTTCCTTTTCCATTTCTCCTGATCATTCTATAATTTGGTTATAATGTTCCTTGGAGATTTTATTTTGGGATCTCTTTCATTAGGTGATTCTTTCAATGACAATTTTGTCCCCTGGTTCCAGGATATCAGGGAAGTTTTCCTTGATAATTTCTTGAAATATGTTATCCAGGACCTCCTTTTGATTATGACTTTCAAATAGTTCAATGATTTTGACATTATCTCTCCTAGATCTTTTTTCCAGGTCATTTTTTTTCCAATGAATTATTTTACATTTTCTTCTATTTTTTAATTTCTTTGAATTTGATTGATTCTTGATGTCTCATAGGGTCATTAGCTTCTAATTGTTCAATTCTAACTTGTAAGTTGTTTCCTTCAGCTTTTGTACTTCCTTTTTTATTTGGCAAATTGTACTTTTTAAGGAATCCCTTCCCTTGGTATATTTTTATATTTCTTTTCCATTTTTCCAATTCTACTTTTTAAGCAATTGTTTTATACTTCTAAGCTGTTGACTCTTCTTTAACAATTGAATTATATCCCTCTCATTTATTTTCCCAATTTTTTTCCATTTTTCTTATATTCTTTATAAGCTCCTTTTTGAACTCTTTCACGAGTTCTTTTTGGGCTTGGACCCACTTTCCATTTTTCTTTGAGGATTTTTCCCATGGATGTTTTAACATGATCATCCTCTTCTAAATTTGTGTCTTGGTCTTCCCTATCACCATGACAACTGTTGACCTGTTACAGCACTGATATTGCCCTGGGGCTCATGAAGAACCCTCATGTCTGGTGCTGCACTGAGAGGATGGAGTGGAGGGTGACTGGTGCTGTTGGAGTCTATAAGGTTCTGATAGTTTACCTGCTGCTGAGCCAGGAAAATATTGCTGCTGTTTGATGTGTGCTGAGGTTGGAAAGGTGCTTCTGTTTCCTTGAAGGCTACAGTGATGCATGAGGTAATTCTCAGAACTGGAGTCTGTCCATTCCCCTAACTATACTCAGACATGCATTAGGTGGGGGGGAAAGGGGAGAAGGGGTCCTGGTTTTGGAATTTGCCTGCTCCATCGCACTGGGGTTCAGGATTTCCTGCAGGTTTGCTGAGGTGGGACTTGCTTCAGGCTTATTGGAATGATTCCTGTCCTGGACTGTGTTCCCCTTTTACTTGTGTATGATAGAACTCTATTACTGATTTTCTAAGTCTCTTGTGCTAAAACATAGTTTCACTCCATCTTTCTGCTATTTGAGGATTTGTTTGGAGGTATTATTTTATGGTTGTTTAGAAATCAATATGAGAGCATTATGACAATTTACTAGTTCCTCTACCATTTTGGCTTCCCTCAGATGCAAGCAGAGGGAATGCCCACATTGCTGAGAGCATAATTATATGGAAGTCTTGATGATTATAGCATTATGGGCAACATAGCAGTTAGAGTGGTAGGACTGAAGTCAGGAAGACTCATCTTCCCAAGTTCAAATCCAGCCTCAGACACTCAATTAGCAGTATGAGTCAGGGCAAGACACTTCATCCTGTTTTCCTCAGTTTCCTCATATGTAAAATGAGCATGTAAATGTGAGAAATCAGAATGGCAATTGGGGCAGGGAGGAAAGCAAAAAGAGAAGAGTTAATGGAGAGATTGATGGGCTAGCAGTAGAAAGAATAAGAAAGATAAATGGTTCAGAAAAGAGGATGGTGATTTTGATGATAGGTAAAACAGAACAACAGTGTTCTCTCTAGTTTTAAACTTTATATTATCTTCCCTCTTCCTGCAGGACCCACACAATTGCATCTATGATAATCTTTTTCCAGCATAAGTTATTTCTATTCCCTTTTGTCTCCCAAAAACTAATATACACAATTTGAAACAAATAAGATTTTGAACTCCATAATTTTTTCCCTAAAAACTTTCTAAACCCCATAATTTTCCCCTAAAAGCCTACTACTTTTCATTTGGATTTCCTTACCAACATCACCAATTAGAACCCTGTTGATGTGGCTACATAAAAACAGGCAATGCCTAATCAATATTGGTACCTATGGTCATTTGTGGTAGCATGAACTCTACTTAAAGCTGATGGCTATGTGTTGAACAGGCCTCTGGGTATTGCAAACCAGCCCTGATTCATATCAAATTAATTGTCCCACACCAGTTTAGTCACTACCCTTCTTTACTAAAGGCCTAATACAAATTGCAAAATCACCTGGGTTCAGTCCTTGCCATATTTAACTTGATGTGGTTGGCTTCTGAGACACAAATGTCATCATTATTTTAGTCACTGTGCTAATAAATTGCATTTAACATCATTAAAAAACAATGATTCAGGAAATGCTACAATTATGATATTTAATACATAAAGTATATACTACTGAAAGGACATATTAAATGTGCATTTTGCTTCATTTCTTTTATTTTAGAGCCTAGAAAATATTCTTTTATCTTCTAAAAGAAAATGGGTAAACACACTGATCAAATAGCTCACTCCAAGTAATTAAGGTTTTTCCATTGCCATATGGAAGGAAATATGAAGTGTTCCAAAACATTTGTATTTAATAGGAAAGCAATAACACCTGCAGTTTCAGGGACTTAAAGGAGTTGCTGGGGATTGGGGATGAAGGAAGGGGAGTGGGAACAGACACAGAAAAGTATTGCAATTAAGGTTTAGAAGGTACCATTTTTCAACTTAAGCTGTAATAAGGAACCTAGAGGTACATATTAAACATATAACACATTGCATTGGTTTTCTATTTTAGAATGTTAATCCATCACCAAAACCTCAGGACCAATGCTCATTCATCATTCATTCCCCAGATGACCTTTTCAATTATTTTGCCTCATATTTTGATTTCCATTAGACAGCAAGAATTGTGAAGGCAAAATATTATGCCTGGGTACCAAAGCTCTGTGTGTGTTTCTACAGATATGTATGTGTACATACATATATACTTGTGTGTGTGTATGAAAAACTGAGTTTGTCAAGTCTAATAAGAGATTATTCCATTATTCCTAATACTCCTTTGGGTATCAGACACCAGGAGAAAGAAATTCCAGAATCTTGTGTGATATTTTTGGTTGAATATCTCACTCTAGAAGGGAAGTAATAACACATGAATTAATAGATTTAAAGGAGGTGATAGTTCAAAGAACAATTGGAAATGAGCATTCATAAGTTCAAGCCATTTTATTACACACACTATGCAGACTCCCATACCTTCACCACAATGTTTTTTCTAGGTTTCCTTACTCCCACAGGAGCAAGAAGGATTAGGGGAGGCTGGGCAATGAGATATATTGAGATGAGTGAAAAATCAAGAGCTCTACGGGTAGACAAGATCTTAGAGATTGTCTAGTCTAACCCATCCATTCACTTTACAGATGAGGAAATTGAGGTTCAGGTCATAAAAGTATTATGTTCACCAGTTACAGGATTCAAACTCACCAAAGGTCTTTTGACTTCAGAGCTATTCATTGTACCATTCTGAAAGGAAAAGTTTAGAACACCATTATTACTCTTCTCATTTTTCCTTTTCTCCCCTTTGCCTGCTAAATTCAGTAAATAGTGATAAGGTACCTACTGTGGGCTAACTCCTGAGCTGAATAAGTTCCATGGAGTTTACAATCTGAAAGAGGAATTTTTCTCATTGTAGGTCGATTTAATGCAGTTTTATGCAGAGGGTGGAAATAGATGTATCCATTGGAGAAGACAGAAGGGGAAATCAGTCAAATAGGAGATTGCAAAAATGCTTTTAGGCATAAAAGCTTGTGTATGCTTTCTTGGATTATATCATATCTTTTTTAAAACAGAAGATATTTAGAGTTAAACACCATGTCTGTTTCTATTAAACAATATTTGTTAATACATAAACAATAAAAACAATTATCCCCACAGGTAAATAAAACAATGTTGCTTTTCACTTATTATCAAGAAAACTTTTAAATATGCAGTAGAAATAAGTTTCAGAGAAATTGTTCACCAGACATAAATCTGGCAAATCACACCTATCTGACACCTCTTAACATTAGCATTATGTCCCAGGCTGTTACACCTCATACTGCCTAGGGCTACCTCTAATTCCCACAAATATGATTCTAACAATAGTCATGAAAACTTGGATCTAGATAGAACTTTGGGAAATCATTTTTTTAATTCCACTGACTGCCTTTATACCATTTTGTGGCTTGGCACATAATAGGTGCTTAAGAATTTATTTTCTAACTTATTTTCTAAAGTCCCAGAAGAGATATTATAACTTTTTTTTTTTACTAATTCATTTATATTTAAGAATTCTCACTTATCAGGCAATCACAATTTCACAATTGCTTCACTAATAGTTTAACTCACATCTTCCTGGACATCCTGGTGCTTGAAAATAGGCAGTAGGAAGGAAGAGTAGATCTCAAGTGAGAGAACTATGATTTACATCCTAATTCTGTTACTTATAACTTCTCTGACCTTGGGCAAATTATTTTATTTCTCTCATTCTCAGTTTCTTCATCTACATAAAGAACTGAATCAAACTAAATGTTTATTGTTTTCTACGGTCTGCTCCAGTCTAATTCTGTGATCCTATGATGATTTTCCTTTATAACAGCTTTTCATAAAATTAAAAACTCATTAGGAGAAGGGGGAAAGGAGAGAAATAATGGGAAAAATTATCTCACATAAAAGAGGTACCAAAAAAGAGCATTTACAGTGAGGGGGACATTGGGGAGTGGCAGGCAATGCTTGTACCTTGCTGTCATCAGAATTGGCTCAAAGAAGGAATAATACATATATTCAGTTAGGTATAGAACTTACAGGGGAGGATCAAAGGGGGAATAAGGGATGTATGTGTGAAGGGTTAATGGAGGGGGTAGTCAAAAGCAAAACACTTTTGAGGAAGAACAGTAAAAGGAGAGAAAAAAAGGATAAATAGGGAAAATAAGATAGGAGAAATACAGTTTGTAATCATAATTGTGAATGGGATCAATTCACCCATAAAACAGAAATAGATAGCAGAAAGGATTTGAAACCAAAATCCTACAATATGTTGTTTATAAGAAATACATTTGAAACAGGAAGTCACATACAAAGTTAAAAAAAAATAAGAGGCTGAAGCAGAATCTCTATGGTTCAACTGAAATTAAAAAAAAAGCAGAGATGGCAATTGAGATCTCAGACAAAGCAAAAAGACATAATTATAAGAAATAAGCAGAGAAATTATATTTTGCTAAAAGAACCATAGACAATGAAATAATATGAATGTTACATATATTTGCACCAAATGTCATAGCATCCAAATTTTTAAGGAGAAGTTAAATAAGTTACAGAAGAGAATATACAATAAAACTATACTAGTACAGGACTTTCCTGCAACTTTCCCCTCACAAAACTAGATAAATTTAATCAAAAAAGAAAAAAATAAAGAAGTTAAGGAGATGAATGGAATTTTAGAAAAGTGAAATATGATAGAAAACTGAATGGGAATAGAAAAGAATATACTTTTTTTCTTAGTAGTACATGGCACCTTTACAAAAACTGACCATATATTAAAAGATAAAATCTTCACAAACAAATACAAAAAATCAGAAATATTAAATTCCTCCTTTTCAAATCCTAATGCAATAAAATTGTAATGAATAAATGATCATGAAAACATAATACTAAATAATCTAATCCTAATAAATAGGCCAAAGAACAAATAATAGAAACCATAAATAATTTCATTAAAGAAAATGACAAAAAAGGGACAATATACCAAAATTTGTGAGATGCAGCCAAAGCTGTACTTTGGGAGAACTTATATCTCTAAGTGCTTATATCAGGGTTAGGAAATGTCTGGCCCATGGGCTGCTTGAGTTTTTAAGTTGATAATTTTTATGGCCCATAAATATATTATAAATATTCAAATGACCCTTTGGCAGAAAAAAGATTCCCCACCCCTGGCTTACATCAATAAAATAGAGAAAGAGCAGATCAATAAATTGAGTATGCCAACTTAAAAAAATAGAAAAAGAACAAATTTAAAATCCCCAATTAAATACCAAATTGGAAATCCTGAAAATCAAAGGAAAGATTAACAAAATTGCAAGTAAGAAGATCATAAAAGAGGGGAAAGACTCACATGTACAAAAAAGGCAGCTCTTTTTGTAGTATCAAGGAAAGAGAAATTGAGTGAATGCCTCTTAGTTGGGGAATGGCTGAATAAGTTATGATATATGAATGTAAAGGAATATGATTTTTCTATAAGAAATAGTAAGCAGGCTGATTTCAGAAAAGCCTAGAAAGACTTACATAAACTGAGTCTGAGTGAAGTGAGCAGAACCAGAAGAACATCTGACACAGTAACAACAAAATTATGTGATGATCCACTTGTGGTAGAATTGGTTCTCAATAATGTATGGATTCAAGGTAATTTCAATAGACTTAAGATGGAAAATGTCAACTTAAACAAGAGAGAGAACTATGGAGACTGAATACAGATTAAAGCATAATATTTTCACTTATTTTGGTTTGCCTTTTCTTTTTTATGATTTTTTCCCTTTTGGTCAGATTTCTATTACACAACATGACAAATATGGAAATATGTTTAAAAAGATTGCACAGGTTTAACTTATATTGCTTGCTGTCTTGGGGATGAGGGAGGTAAAAGAGAAATGGAGAAAAAAGTGGTACACAAGAGAAGAGTCTTACAAGGGTGAACATTGAAAACTGCCTTTGTATGTACTTGGAAAAATAAAATACTTTTTTTTAAATGTAAAAAAAACCATTGAACTAATAAACAAAACTAGCAGATGATTTTATGAGAAAATCAATAAAAATAGTCATTGATTAATTTGATTTTTTTAAAAAAAGAAGCTAAATATTACCATTATCAAAAATGAAAAGGGTGAATTTGCTACCAATAAAGAGGAATTTAAAGCAATAATTGGGAAATATTTTACTTAATTATGTGCCAATAAATCTGACAATCTATGTGAAATGTATAACTATTTACAAAAAAATGATAAGTTGCCAAGATTAACAGAAGAAATAGAATACTTAAATAAACCCATCTTAGAAAAAAATGAACAAATCACAAATGAGCACCTAAAAAAAACCCAGGACCAGATGGATTCATGAGTGAATCCACCAAATATTTAAAGAACAATTAATTCCAATAGCATATAAACTACTTAGAAAAATAGGTAAAGAAGTAATTCTGCCAAATTCCTTTTATAACATAAATATAATGCTCACACCTAAACCTAGAAGAAAAAAATACAGATAAAGAATATTATATTTTAATTTTTCTAATCCTTATTGATGCAAGATTTTTTTTAAAGTACTTGAAAGGATACAGCATTTGTTGCAAAGATCATACATTATGACCAGATGGGTTTTATTCCAACAATGAAGGGCTGATTCAGTGTCAGGAAAACTATCAGTGTGAGGGGATAGATGGAACTTTCCTTAAAATTATGAGTAGTATCTATATAATACCATCAGCTAGCATTATTTGTAATGGGAATAAGGTAAAAGATGTCCCAATAAGATCAGGGGTGAAGCAAGGATGTCTATTATCACCACTATTGTTCAATATTGTACTAGAAATGCTAGCCATAGCAATAAGAGAGAAAAAAGAAATGGAAAAAATTAGAATAGGCAATGAAGAAACAAAATTATCACTTTTTGAAGATAATATGATGGTATGCTTAAGGAATCCAAAAGAATAAACTAAAAACCTAGTTGAAACAATTAACAATTTTGGCACAGCCATAAGATATAAAATAAACCCACATAAGTCATCAGCATTTCCATATATTGCTAATAAAACTCAAAAGGAAGAGATAGAGAAATTTTATTTAAAATAACTGTAGAATGGCAACAACAAGATTTTATAATGATCAATTCTGATGTACATGACTCTTTCCAGCAATTAGGTGATTGAGGCCAGTTCCAATGATCTTGTGATGAGAGCCATATACATCTAGACAGAGGTGTATGGGAACTGAGTGTGGATCACAACATAGCATTTTCATTCTTTTTGTTGTTGTTTGCTTGCATTTTGTTTTCTTCCTCATTCTTTTTCCTTTTTGATCTGATTTTTCTTCTGCAGCAAGATAATTGTATAAATATTTAACATATTTAACATATATTGAATTACTTGGCATCTACGGGAAAGTATGGGAGAAAGGAGGGGAAATTTTGGAACACAAGGTTTTGCAAGGATCAATGTTGAAAAATTATCCATGTATATGTTTTGAAAATAAAAAAGTTTTAATAAAAAAGAAAGAAACAAAGAAAATAACTACACAATATAAAAAATTGAGGAGTTTATCAAGAGAAATCAAAAAGCTATATGAGCAGTTGCAAAACACTTTTCAAAGAAAGTCATGTTTAAACAATTAGAAAAATGTTAATTGCTCTTAGGTAGAACTGAGTCAGCATATAAAAATGGCAATTCTACTTAATTTATTTATTCAGTGCCATAACAATCAAACTACCAAAAAATTTTATAATGCTCTAAAAGAATTACAGAATTTAACTGGAAGAACAAAAGGTCAAGAATATCAAGGAAATCAATGAAAAAAATGTGAAGGAATTTGATTGAACATTAACAGATTTTAAATTATTACATAGTAATAATCATCAAAACAATCTGGTACTGGCTAAGAAATAAAATGGTGGATCAGTGACACAGTTTAGGAACACAATACATAGTAGCAAATGACTATAGTACTCTAGTATTTGATAAATCCAATAATTCACACTTTGAAAACAAGGGCTCACTATTTGACAAAAATTTCTGAGAATTGGCAGAAACTAGGCACAGAGCAATATCTCACATTGTAGACCAAAATAAGATTAAAATGGGCAAATGGTTTTAGACATAAAGGGTGACATCATAAGTAAATTAGGGAAGTATGGAAAATTTTACCAGTCAGATCAGAGGAAAAGAGAAGAATTTATGACGAAGAGATAGAGAAGATCACAGAGATAAAAAGTGCTTAATTTTGATTATATGAAATTAAAATAGATTTGCACAAACAAAACAAATGCAGCCAAGATTAGAAGCAAAAAAAGTGGGGGAAATATTTTACAGCAATAATTCTGTGAAAAATCATCATTTATCAAATATATTAAAAAATCGAGTTAAATTTGTAAGAATTCTAGCTCTTACTGGAATACTATTCCTAAGGGTCAGCTGCTCCAAAGCTTCAGCCTTTGCCCCTCACCTGTGTATGCTGTGTCAATGTCTGGATGCTTTCCATTACTCCCCGTGTGTTTTAACTTGCACTTCTTTAATCAAAGTGATTTAGATAATTTTTCCATAAGTCATAGATAGCTTTTCATCTGAAAACTGCCCATTCATGTCCTTTGACCATTTATCAATTGGGGAATGTGTACCACCTCACATTTATCAAATTGGCTAACAAAACAGAAAAGACAAATTTTGGAGGAGATAAAGGAAAATTGGGACATTAATGCATTGTAGCTGAAGTTGTGAGCCTTCCAACCATTCTGAAGATCAATTGGGAACCAAGCCCAAAGGGCTATAAAATTGCATAACCTTTGACCCAGAAATACTATTAGATCTGAATACCAACTAGAGCAAAGGAAAAAGAATTATAAGTACAAAAATACATATATAGCAGCCTTTTTTTGAGTTGGCAAGGAATTGGAAATGGAGGGGATGTCCTTCACTTGGATAAGGAAAAACAAATTATGATATATGATTATAATAGAATACTATTGTACCATAAGAAATGATGACTAGAAGAGAAAAAAAAACTGGAAAATGATGCAAAGTGAGTAGAAACAGGGGAACATTGTATATAGTATTTTACAGTGAATTGTGAACGACTTGTTTATTCTCAGCAACACAATGATCTAAGACAATTCCAAAGAATTTATGATGAAGAATATTACCCAGAAAGAACTGATTGCAGACTGAAGCATAATTTCTAAACTTTATTTTTCTTGCCTTTTTTAAACAACAAGCTAATATGGAAGTATGTTTTATATTGATTTCACATTTCACAATTGATATCACTTTTCTTACTTTCTCAGTGATGGGAGAAAAATAGTAGGAAGGGAAGAGAAGATAAAGGCAGAACTAAAAAAAGTTTTAATGAATGTTAAAAATAGATGAATAATAAATTTTAAAATAAAATTGGGAGCTGTTACATTAGTCAGATCATAAGAAAACAAGTTGTTAACTTTTCAATGTGACCAATTATGCCTCAGAAATCTTGATTTATTATTTTGTTAAAGAAAGTAATGGAGAAAATGTTAATACAATTTAACCTTAAAAGTGTGTCATGCATAACTTCTTCCCTGCCCCACCCCACAGAGAACCGCTTGTTAAACATTTACCAGCACAATTCTAATAGGTCCTAAATTTATTTTCAGGTCTGAGTCATTCTAGTTCCATTAGCCTTTCCTCAAAATTAAATCACACTTTCCAAATCTTTATCCACCTTTGCAATTCTCATTCTTGAGTCCTTTCCAAGTTTTCCACATTCCTATAAAACCATGGAACCCAGATTGGATGTTCAGCCAATGCAAAGTTGTCAAAAGACAATGATCTCATCTTTTTTTAACTTGAATCTCTAAATCATGTTTACTTTTTAAAAAGCCTGATTTGGGGTTAAAAACTCTTTCAAAATGTCATTTGGGGCCATCTTATACTCTTTTCTTACAGGTCACATTATTATATTTCAAGTCCATAATCCTTTGTAAAAAAAAAACAAACTTTTGGTATTTGATACTGAAAATAAGCTCTGGGCACAAATAATAGTGCAACTGAAGCATATCCTACATCATCTCTGGGGGATTGTGAAAATAGTGCTAGACTTGGAATCAGGTGATCTAGGCTCAAATCTTTCCTCTGATATTTATTGCATTTTAAACTCTATGGTCCTTAATTTCTTCATCTGTAAAATTAGGGAGTTAGAGTAAATGGCCTTTAACATCCTTTCCAGCTCTAAAGCAATGATTCTGTGACATTTACTAGCTCTGTGACTGTCCGCATATTATTTTCTCTCTCTGAATACCAGTTTCTTTACAAAACACTGTTAACACTCATCCTACTTATCTCACAAAGTTGTGAAAGGATAAGGAAAGAACTTTGTAAATGGTAAAGAATTTTATAAATATGAAGTATTTATTTAATGTGTGTTTTCTGAAAATAAGGTCCACTGAGTTTGTTTTAATTCTTCCCTACAATGTTGCTATGTTTACCAATTAAATTGGAAAGAGATCTTAGAAATATTGTCTAGGAAGTACTTGTATAGACATCATGGAGGCAGAACATTTTAATTGGATTTTAAAGCCAATTTCATTCAGTAAAGTGGTCCAGAAGTGGAAGTTACTGGGCATATTTTCTTGGACTCCCCAAACTTTCATAGACTATGTATGTGTTATATCTGGAGTAGATGTACCATGGACTTGAGAAACTATGCCTGCCATCAGACTTGCCTTGTTCCACAAATTAAGAATAAAGAACCTTCTACTCCTTCCTGTTTCCCCAAATGATGGAGTCCTCCTTTCCTGAAATTCTTTGTATTTATTTCCATGTACACTTACATATGTAAATAATAAATGTGAATTTCTTGAAAGTAAAGACTGTTTCATTGTTGTCTTTTTAATGTGCTATACTTAGCATACCTAATCTGGCACACAGTAAATGCTTAATGAATAATTGTTGATTACTGGATTAATCAATGACTTTTTTGTTCCTATTTACATTTCGGTGAATGGAACTGGAGAAAGTCACATAATTGTTATCACTATAAATTTATAAATTTAACTTCAACTGGGCCCTCACTGTAGCAAGATGATCCATTTATTCTTTCCTAATGCGTTCTTTATCCCATTGTCCACGATGGCTATTAGATACCTGCTCTTCTCTCCATGAACCTCCTTCAATACACTCGTCCACTATGCTCTCATTTTATGATCCTACTTTATACTTTACTCAAAAAATCAAGACCCTCCATTGTAAGTTTCCTCTTCTCTTTCCCAACTCACAAATCCTTCACATTATATGCCAATCCAGGCTCTGATGGAGAGGTGACTTTGTCCTCTCCAAAACATATCTCTCTGTATATTTCTTCCTATCTTCCCCAATAAATTGCTTCCATTACTTTGACCACTCTCTGTCTAATGTTCAATCTTTTTCTAATACTCGTTCCTTCTTTACTACCTATATAGCATGCCAAAATTTAACCCAATTCATTTGACAGATGAAGGAACTGAAAGCTGGAGTAATGATGTAACTTGCTCCATTGGTCACACCATTAGCATGTTTCCTAGGTGGGCTTTGGCCCCAGACCCTCTGACTCCAGAATAAATCTCTTACCAAAAAGTCTCCTCAGTGACTAGGACCATTTGGCAGATGGGTGACAATGCAAGTAAACACATTGGGTTACTAAAAAAAATCACTGTTGCTCATTATTCCTTCAATATCCAAACCAAAATCTGAACCTTGTCTTTTATCTGACTTGTCTGTCCAAAGAACAGTATCATCCCATTTCCTATGCATCAGAAATCTGGCACACTGCTGATTCTCAGTAAATGTTTTTAAATGACTTTGAACCAGCCCTTCTAAAGGGCCTCCAAAAGGCATTTATTTCTTTTCAAGCTACTGAGAAGTAACATTACAGGTCAGCAAAATACTCCCTTTTGCTTTTAATGCATGACTAACTACTTTAATCACCAAAATAAACTCCTTGTCAGTAGCATGTGGCAGGTACAGGTGCAGAGACTTAGACAATGGACACATGCACTCAGACACCATGGCAACCAGCAACACAGACTTGGTAAAATAGCATATGCTTTAAGCATCACCTAACTCTCCAACCATTCATCCCCTTTAGCTGACAACCAAAACATTATCTTTTGGCTATACAATTCATCCATATAATATGATTTATCCTATATCCACAAGAGGCATACAAATAGCTTATCAATACCTTCATACTTCAGTGGAACCAAAAAAGAGATTGTCTGCCCCAGGCAGTAATGGGAAGCATTCAGACATTGACACAGCATGCATAGGTGAGGGGTTAAGCATCTGACTCTAGGAATATTTTTTTTCCAGTGAGAGCTGTATTTCACCAAGGAATAGACCATACTAGATTAATCAATTCTGGCTAATCCCATTCTGTGGCAGAGTGAAGTGCATTGCAGTCTAATAAACAGAGGTTCCCCCCATTCAATACATTGAGCCAATGCAATTTTATTCAGGATTCAGGGACCAGAGTATTCTGGTCTCCCTTTAGGCATATTCTCTGTAGTTTTCTGAGGAAATCACTCAACTTGAAAACATGTCCAGGGTGGGGGTAATGGGGAATTGTCATTAACAAATTCTAACTGAGATACAGATGCAAGCCCAAAACAACCAAGTTAATGCAGTTACTCAGAGGTAAGCCAACTGCCCTCAAGCTGAATCATGCAACTGCCCTCTAACTTCAGTCATCCATGTATCTGAAGCTTCCAACTGAGCCCTTCTAGCTTTTTTTTCCTGCAGGTGGATCAGCTCAGGCTTTGTCTTCTAAAGCTATATTTAAAATAGAGGCTTTTCAAACCAATATTAGTCAAATGTATCAGAATGAGGCACAGGAAAGATAATAGTTCTTGGCATAAGGGAAAGGGCTATTTGTTTTCTCAATGTTGCATACAGATGTAAGCAACAACTAGATTTAATATCCAGTTACAGCTCATTACTAAGAAGTTCTTCAGCAGAGCTTTACTATAACCTTATATTCTAGACTTTGGCAAATGGTCAGGTATACTCAATAGGAGCCATCTTTTTCAGAGATAATGTTAACCAGGGTTGGTCCAATGTTTATCTGAACTAGGGCTTGAAAGCCCAGTTGTCATTCTTACAGCAGAACTTGGGGAGGGAGTTAGACAATGGACACATGCACTCAGACATCATTGTGTGCAATTAACAAGTACCAAGATACCACTGTACTTGTCTTAAGTATTTATCTTAAGGGCTAACATATACAAGAAGGAAGAGTTGTCCTTGGCTCTAGAAAGTGGAACTTGAAGGAATGAGTGTAAGTTAAAGGGAAATTGTTTTAGGTTGATATAAGAAAAAACATCAGAGGCATCTAAGCATGGAATAGAACATCTCTGAAGATTTTGGTCTCTCTTTTACTGGAGTTCCCCAATGGAAATCCAGATGACAATTTCTAAGTACATTATAAAAGGAATAACTTTTAAGATATGGGTTGGAATAGATGTCTCTAAAACCCTGATTCTGTTCAGATATAGATTCAACTAAATGATCTCCCAATTCTGAGACTCTTTCGACACTGGCGTTCATCATAGTGATGGAGTAAGTAGCTTGTAAAAACAGAGTATTCTCAGGAATACAGTATCCTCTGGCTATGGGCAAATATTTCTTTTTATCATAATCATGGGAATGAGCAACAATGTAGTAGAGAAGAATAGACATAGAGTTATTTTAACTCAGAAGACCTGATTTGGAATCCTAGCTCAGTTTCTTTATCCATGAGTGATCTTGGGCAAGTCAATTCATTTCTTTGAGGCTCAGTTTCCTCATCTGGAAGAGGACATAAGATGGGGAGGAAGACAAACGATGCCTATGGTCTCTTTCAATTTTATATCCTTGGATAAATCTTTCTGCTAAGTGCAAAACCCAGGACCTGAAGCATCAAGCCACAGAGACCAAATCACACTGACACAATATCTGAGGGACACAACCTTTCTTGACACTATTCTCCAAAAAAAACCTCAAGCAGGAAGACCACACAAATGCTATAGTCAAAAAATACTTCCAAGGGCTCCACCTGTTGAATCCAACTAAACCCACAGTTTCTTTACCATTTTAACCTCACACAAACTCAACATTTTCCGGAATTACAATCACTTCTCCAATGAGAAATGTTGCAGTTCTATTAAACATTTGAGCTCCAGAAGTCCTGGGAAAAAATGTCAAGGCAATCAGCCAGTCTTTTGAAAGCTAATTCCATTAGTCAGGACACCTGGGTGGCTTTTATGATGCAAGTATACTTAGCTTTCTTCCATTTCTGCAACCTCCTGTGCCTTTTTTCCTAATAATAATAATAAAAGTTAAGCACAAGATGAGCAGCAAGTGGTGTTTGCTGCTAAGCCTTTAAATTAGTGGCTTAAGGATCTTTATTTTTCTTTTACCAAGGCACAGGATTGATCCTTAAACTCTGGGGTGAACCTGTGCTAATATTTGGAAGGTTAATAACCTCAACTAAGAAGGTTGCAAAAGAGATCATAAAGGAGGGAAAGGGACCCACAAGTGCAAAAATGATTGTGGCAGCCCTTTTTTTAGTGGCAAGAAACTGGAAACTGAGTGGATGCCCATCAATTGGAGAATGCTAAATAAATTATGGCATATGAATGTTATGGAATATTGTTGTTCTATAAGAAATTATCAGCAGGATAATTTCAGAGAATCCTGGTGAGACTTACAGGAACTGATGCAAAGTGAAGTGAGCAGAACCAGGAGATCATTATACACAGCAACAGCAAGATTACACAATGATCGATTCTGATGGACATGACTCTTTTCAACAATGATATGAATCAGGCCAATTCCAATGGTTTTGTGATGGAGAGAGTCATCTACACACAGAGAGAAGACTGTGAGAACTAAGTGTGGATCACAACATAGTATTTTCATTTTGTTGTTGTTTGCTTGCATTTTGTTTTCTTTCTCATTGTTTTTCCTTTTTGATTTGATTTTTCTTGTGCAGCATGATAAATGTGGAAATATATATAGAATAATTGCACACGTTTAACACATACTGGACCACTTTCCATCTAGGTGGGGGCAAGGGAGGGAAAAATTGGAACACAAGGTTTTGTAAGGGTGAATGTTGAAAATTATCCATGTATACATTTTGAAAATAAAAAGCTTTAATTTAAAAAATAAATAAATAAAAGAAGTTTGGAGGGCAAGAAATCAAGTAGATCATTGTAGAAGATGATGGTGACAATGACAAACTTCATTTATTCCAGTTTTTGTGAGGGCTGACCCTGTCTGCTCCTACAAATTCTACATGATTCACACACAAGTAGCACACACATTTTCCTATGACTTCCTGAACTTGCCATTCTAATACAGCTCTCTATAAGATCTCAAATAGAGATGTCTCGCTCCCATTAAAATTAGCCAAGAAGAAAGCTCATCTCCTCTTTCCTCCTAAACCCTCCTGAATGCTCAGGTTACCCATCAGAGAAAGTTCCAGCACATTCCAACATCTCCAAGACATGAGATTCCAAAGGAATTTTCAAATCCTTGCCATAGTTCAAATTCCAATGCTTTTGTCTTTTATGTCTCCCAGAACTTTCTGTTTCTTTCTTTAACTCTGCCTCTAAATCTCTCTCTCTCCTTGTCCGTTTGTGTATCCCTTCCTTCTTCTTTCCCTCTCCCTCTCTTTCTCTTTCCCTCTCCCTTTCTTTCTCCCTCTCCCTCTCTCCCTCCATGAGGTATTCTCTCCCTCCTCATAGTGTCTTCCCTTTAATGACATCTTTATCCTTACTATAATTAAGTCTGGTTAGTCTGCTAAACTCCTTTATGGGTTCAACCTGTCAGTCAATGGTGCACACTCAGGCTTTATGATATATTCCTTTAATGGATTCTTCCAAACTCCATTCCTTGGTAATCCTATTGCTCTCCCAACTCTATTTTATAATTTACAACTCTTGGTGTCTGTTTTACCTCTCATTTTGACTGTACTCTCTTCTGAATAAACCCACTTTTTGGCAAAGAAAATAAACATGGATTTGTCATGTGTTTATTTTGAACTAGGATTCGCTAAACAGACCTCATCATTAGGACCTGAATTCAAATCCTGATTCTGCTAATTATATTATTATGTGATCTTGAACAAGTTACTTGATCTCTCTCTAAGTTTCAGTTTCCTCATCTGTAAAATTAAGGAGGAGTTGGACTAAATACATTCTAAGGTTATTTCTAGTTATAAATTTACGATCTTTCTCTCACAAGAATGAGAAGTAGAAATCCTAGATTATTTATCACACCTCCATATTGACACCATTCATCTTTCATCTGGAGTTCCCAACTTTCTGTAGACAATCATTTATATTGAATAGGGAAAACATTTATCTAGCTGAAACCATGAGTGTTGAATCCACATGGTTACTAAAGCTCTTAAACTCTGATTCCTCTCAAGGTGAATGGAGGTGGAGGTTAAGAACTAGCTTACCAGCTTATATTTCTAACTTTCATTCACAATGCAAGGTAAACTTTATTTGCTCAAAGTAATCCTTACCATTTATGTGACTGCTTATCTTGGTCTACATAACTGAGTGCCAGTCTAAAAGCTTTGGGGGGCAACTCTTTTTCTTCACAGTAGCAGAGAGAAAGTTGATTCTGCCCCTAGCAAGGAGTAATTATCTTACACTATTTCCCCTTGTAGCATACATTGTAGCATACAGGGAAAGAAGACAATTTTATATCTTCTTTCCCTGCAATAGTCAATATCAGCTTTGAACTAATTTTAAGGTTTTCTGCCTGGCATGGTTCCTCTGCTCTATTCACTAATCATCTTATGGACATTTGGGAATTAAATCACATTTTAAAATAAGCATTATTTAGAGAATTTATAAAAGATTATTATTGCTACACAAACAACTTTTTCTTGGCAATAAGAAGAGAGAACATTAACACAAAACAATAAACTAAACACTTCTATTTCCCTGCTCCCTTCTCTTTCCCCTCCCCCCCCCAATTCTTAGTGTAAGGTCTGAACTGCAGTAAAAATTTGAAGATGTTTGGAGATTGTGCAGTGAGTGACACTTACTTGAATTATTTGCCTGCACACTGTAGTGCTATTCTTATGCTTCAGTTTGCACCTACCAACTTACCCAGAGGCTGCATTATAGATGCATCTTGGCAGGTCTGCTGAGATTTGGAGGTACTGTCAGTGTCTTCCTACACACAAATTCTTGGGGGCAATTTCTCAGGGCTGCCTGCCTATGAACTCAGCTTTCCTACAAAACACAGCCATGTACTGAGTAAGCATACTCATCTCATTCAAGGAGTCATACTGGATGCATGGAAGAAAACCTAGGTTCTGGTCCAGGGAAGATCAGGTAAAGGAGGTTGCCTTCAGAATAGAAGAAATATAAAATGAGAAAACCTTCCTCTTTTTCTGGGATCCCTGCAGTCCTTTCCTTTTGTTTCTATGCTTAAAGCAGTCTATAAATAGAATGAAAAAAAACATGATGTTTGTTTCCCTATTTTCCCTCAGCCAGCAATGGAGAAAGCAGTCTTATGATCTGAAGGACCCTGTTCCCTGACCCTACTGTCATAGCTTCTGTGCAGAACAGGAGAAATAATACTGAATCTCGGATCTGAGTCCTACCTCTGCCACCAACTAGCTGGATGTCACTTTATTTCTCTGACCCTCAGTGTGTGTATCTATAAAAATAGACATAGTACTATCTACATCAAAGGATGGTTGTAAGGATAGAGTGAACTAATGTATGTAAAATGCATTAGAAACTATAAAACACTATTAAAATGGTAGCTAACATTATTACATTCATGGATCTCATTGACATAGACTGTGATTTGACCATACTTTATGGTTGGTCCAATTTTCTTCAATATGATCTACACTTGTTACCATTAATTGGGGTTATATATATCATATCATACAACAGTATCTGTGATAATGCTTCATAGAATGATAGGATGGGATGGGATGGGTGATTATTTCTGTAGATGGAGGAAAGGACATATATTTTTTTAAAACTTCTATTCCATAAAGATTAAGTAAATGGCAAGTGAGACCATACACAGCATTCTTTGATCAGATGTCTAGTTTCTGAAAATGTAGTCATCAAAATTATTTTTGTTTTAATTATTTTATTTTTCTGATTATAAATATATTAATTTTTTAATATACACTTCTTTTTCAATCATATTGAGAGAGTCATCAAAATTCCATAGAGTTAGAATTAACATATGTAGAGATAAGATCAGGACAGTTCTTGTACTATTATATTCATTTGATAAAATTAGGAGATGATCTAAAGAGGTAGCAGAAGAACCAGAAGAGGCATACTAGACCAGATGGTCTCTGGAGGTCCTTGTTAGCAGTATCATTCTACAAACAAAAGAGTCTAATCTGAATGTCCTCCCCTCTCATTTATGCCTTATAGAATTTCCTAGCTTACTTCAAATGGCAGCTCAAGTTTCACTTATTACAAGAAGTCTTTTTTGAGTCCCCTTCCATCCCTACTGCCTTTATAATTACTATCTCCTTGTCTTTGAAATAATTATAACTACATATGTATTTATGTACATATGACCACATTTTAATTAATAGTATTTTATTTTTCCAATTTCATGTAGAAATAGTTTTCAACATTTATTTTTTAAATTTTTTTTGGTGAGTCAATTGAGATTAAGTGTGCAAGTTCCCAGGGTCACACATGTAGTAAGTGTTAAGTATCTGAGATCAGATTTGAACTCATGTACTCCTGATTTCAGAGCCAGTGCTCTATCTACTACACCATCCAGCTGCCCCTTCAACATTCATTTTTCTAAGATTTTAAATTCCAGTTTTTCCTTTCCTACCTCCCAAAGACAACAAGCAATCTGATAGAGGTTGTATACATACAATCATTTTAAACATATTTCCATATTAGTCATGAAAGAAAAATCAGAAATGAGAAAAAACCATGAGAAAGAATAAAGAAACAAAAAAAATGGTGAAAATACAGTGCTTTGATCCACTTTCAGTCCCCATAGTTCTTTCTCTGGAAGCAGAGGATATTTTCCATGCCAAGTTTGAAATAATTTTATATAAGCTTATGTATATGTATACATATACATATAATACATATATATTTCATTGACCAACTATTAATGAATGTGTAACATCATACACACCATTTCTCTCTTGAATGTAAGCTCCTTAAGGACATATATTGTCCTATTTTTGTTTTAGCATACCCAGTGCCTTGGACATTGAAGGTCCTTAATACATTGTTGTTGCTGTTGAATTGAATTGAGACTGCAACAGATGGATCACTCATGGTTCCCAATTCTGTCTGTAGCTTATGGATTTCTTGCTCTAATTTCAATCCTGCTACATGTGGATGAGAACTAGTCATAAAGAGAGCTGATGAATCAGGTAGGATTCATTGTGGTGAGGAAGTGCAGCAGGGGTGGTCTGAGATGTCTGGGTGTTTTGCTTCCTATTTAAGTTTTTTTCTAATGTGCTAATTATCCAACCAGAGGAATATGAGCTGCAATGTTTCCCTAACAGTGTCTTGTGGGTCTGTGGCCACATTGTCCCAAAGATGCATAATTTGCACACAGAAAACATCTTCTTCAAGGTTATCATGAACCAAAGGGAACTGTTCTCTATAAAACTTGTAAGTTTTGCAGTAGGAGCAATATTCTAAATATATTCTCACCCCATGAAAATCAGGCTAGTTCCTCCCTAACAGATTTTGATATTGTCCTGAAGATATGATTGGATCAGGGACTAGGCTTTGGCCATCGACACTTCCTGATCATCTAGATAGAAAACTTCTGGTTGGGTGTTGTCAAAAAAAAAAAAAGACCAAAAGGGCATTACCATGTTAGGGTCTGTTGTCAGACTCTACCACAGGAAGGGCACAACCATATAATAGGTTCTGATAGACTAGAAACATGAAAAGTTCTAAGAGGTCTTTGCTCACCTGAATCAGTGCTTTATTCTAAAGTATCCCTTTGCTACTATGAAAGAGTAAGACCCCTTACCCTTGCTATAGCTAAATAAAACTTCTTTTGTTGTTAGGTGTATTAGAAAAGTCAAATTTCATTCCATTTTCAGACCAAAATTCCCAGAAGACCAGCCTGAATCAAGTTCAAACTTGTTATATAGTGTTATATCTGAATAAATATTTTCTAAAACTACTTGTTTCTTTTAAAGTGTGCCTCATGAGGGCTGAAGATACAAAACAGAAAATGATAGATAAAACAGGTAAGTTTTGTGCATGAAAAAACTCAGGTAAACTCCAGGACATACTAATGCAGTAAGTAGGGGATGAATGGGATATGTTTACATGGGTGGAGGGACTGGAAAGAGAACTATGAGATTACCAGGTGCCAGCCCAAAATAAGAGATGTTTTTGGCCAATCATAAATTTCACTAAAGCCTCACTCTGATCCCACCATTTCTTCTCTTTTTTTCTTTAATTTTTTTCAGTTAATAAGTATTTAATTTCTCTCCCTTCTACCTCCTTATTCCCAATCCACCCTCACTGAGAAAGAAAGAAATATGAAAAACTCTTTGAAATAACTCCTCCCAGTCAAGCAAAACAAATTCACATGTTGTTCATGACCAAAAATATGGCTCATTCTGTATATAATCAGTCCATTACCACTGCTCCAGTCTTCTTCCTGTACCCCATCCCCATTAAAATTATTCTGTTACCAGTGAAGAGTAGCACTCTAACACATTTGTGCTCATTAACATTTCAGAAAGAGAATTCCATCAAGGAGAGCAGGTGCAAATGTGAGCAGACAGGTGAGAATGGAAAGTGATCAAAAATGAGGGGCTGCTAGTTCTATTATTCAATAATTCTGTCCCTTGATCCTCTGTTATCCTTCCAAAGGCATGCATGGCTGATCAAAAAATTATTTAAATAACATAATTTTCAAAGCACATTTAGATGTGGTTATGTTTGACATTTGAGAAATCGGCATTTCAAACAAAAAAATATATATGTATATGAAATTTCCTTCTCTCTTCTCCCTGCTCAATTTGACTTATTTCCTTCCCTCAGGCCAATTCCACTATAAGTGATAGTTCTTAATCACTCATTCTACAAATGTTTGCTGAGACCCTTCTATGTATAAAGCAATACACTAGGTTTTGGCCAAGGGGGAAAATGGAAAAATGTCCTTTGTTCTCAAAGGAGCTTAAAAATTAGAGGAATAGATAAATATGTTTAGAAAAAAATCCTAAAATATAAGACAGAAATCAGTGTCTTATAAGAACAGAAAATAAGAGATATTGCTTTTGGCTAGAGATATCAGGAAAGGCTCAGTGGATATTTGGTCTCAGCATTCAGTCAGTGGAAGATGTGGGAGAGCATCTCAAAGAGAGGAGATGGTATTAGCAAAGGCACATTTTGGAAAGAGCAAAGAGTTCCATTAAAATGAGGTGTCAGGTTCACGTAAAGTCATAGTAGGGGATGAGACCAGAAAAAACAAGTTGGCCATATGGATAGCTAAGCAAGCCTCAGAACAATTAGACATCTAGGGAGCTCTATCCTTTCTTAGTTTGCAGTGGGATGGTATGATTTCTCCTTGGTGTAGGGAAAAAAAACAAAGTCAACATTCTTCTCTGGGTTGGAGAGGTCCAGTTTGAGGTACGCTACAGAGGAGAGTGGGATCACTATTATGGGAGAGGCTCAGCCAATTATCTACTGGTGAAAAAATCATACAATTGTAGAAATATGAGAATAGGAAGTTCTGAAGACAGTTCAATTGGAGTAGTAGTGGGGGAATGGGATGGAAAAGTCAGGAAATGAAATAGTAAAGCAATAGATAGGTTAGGATACCATTCATCTTATCAATAAGAAGAAGTTAAGGTTATCTTGATATATTTATGACTTATATTTAGCAAAGATGTCTAGAGGGAAGAATAAACTAGGGTAGAAAGTACTAGGAGAATCAACTATTATTGGCACATGATTTTTTACCTTGAATACTGAGGATGCTTGGTAAATATGTGGGAAAGATTGCTATTTTTTTAATTTATGAAACAAGCAATTCCATAATATAGTACAATTAAAAATATGATTATGTGCGACTGCAAATCTGTTGTGTGCAACTTGCTATTCATTTTAAATATATAATAAAGTTATCATGTAAATTTCTTTTTTCCTCCTTTTTTCTTCCCTTCTCTCCCACAACCTAGAGATGGCTACCATTAGATACAAAAATATGTGTGTATGTACAATTATTTTAAATTTGCTACTTATAATCTTATTCCCTAGCTATTAGTTATTTGGGTAATATAATGGCAAGTCAATTCTGTTAAATTATCTAATAATCAATCAATAAGCATTCATTAAATACCTACCATATACCAGACATTGGATAAAGTGCTGGGAATACAAAAGTAAAAGGGTAATGATTGTTGTCCTCAAGGAACTTACTCTAGATCAAGAACCAAACCTGAATTATATTTAGAGCTCATTTGTTCTCTCAGGAGACATAAGGCTTGCAACAATAAACTCTTCTCCCCTAATTGCTCCACATTTCAGGGGATCCCTTTGGCATTGAAAAATAGCAACCACCCACATAAAGAGGCAAGTGTGTATAGAAAGGAGATGGAAGGGTATAAACCATAGCAACAAACTTCTTTCTGTGACCTCCAAGCCACAAGTCCTTGACATTTAGTGAGAAAACTTTCATGGGGAAATTAGGAGACAATAGCTAACAAAAAGACATATGTTGTTTGTTTCTACTTGACAAGTTGCAACTAAGATATAAAATGTAACTATATCTTATTAGATTTAGAATTAGAATATATAAAATATAAGCCTCTATTCCCATATTAAAGATCCCAGATATATATGTAACATATATATAAAATACATATATTATATATATATATTTTTGCATATACTTATGTGTGCATATATATACATACATATATAATATATATTACATTATATCTTAAGAAACTTATATTCTTATATATTCTAAGAGTTTGAACTCAGGTCCTCTTACTCCAGAGCTGGTGATCTATCCACTGTGCCATCTAACTGACCCACACTAAGAATTTTTGTAACTTGATAAAAGGGAGGTGTGAAGGTTCACCAACTGTATGGAAAAGGAAAAAAAAAGTATATCCAAGTCTAAGGCTACTTCTGCTATTGTGTGGGCTCTAGATTTAGAACTTTCTTACTTTCCTGCCCTGCAGTTCTGCCCCCAAGTATGACTTATTAAAGGAGAATTCTTTCTTTTAGGGAATCATATTCTTATTAGAAAGACCAAGTATCCTGAGACACTGGATATTGCTACCCCTAAAAGGGAAATAAGTGCAGATTCTCAGACTGTGAGAATAACTCTCAGCTAAGATTTTCTTTGGGGAATAGAAGCCCTTCACATTTCCTCTCAGATATGGGAATGGGGAACCTATGTACTCTGGGCTCTCTAACTCATTAGTCTAAACAAACAAAAAAAAAAAAAAACCCAAGATTACCACTGCTTATCTTGGCTTAAGCAAAAGGACAATGTTTTGACAAGAAAGAAGAAACGGAGGCTGAAGATCAATTATCCTAGTCCATTGCCCTTATAAATCCAAATCCCTCCAAGATCTAACATCTGGACACATTGAAGAAGGAAAATGGCGCTGGAATTAGGAAAGAGAACTAGAGCCCTCCTCTTTACTTTCTAATACCCCAAATTCAATAAACAATCCTAGAAAACCAACCTAATAGTTTGGCACTCAGAGTCCTTGGGTTCTTGAATGTTGGTTAATGTAAAGTATGGAACCATAACACCACTTTGGAAAAAAGTCTCACTATTCCTCTTATGAGACTGTATTTTAATGTTCTAGGATAACTGGTTGCTAAAGTGATTTGTGGTAAATATGTTTGCTGCTGGAAATATGGTGTCTGGCAGATAGTAGGAGTTTGAATGATTGATTGGTGCTTGAAGCTCTGCCTTGTAACTCTTGGGAGTAAATAGACAAGTTAGATGAACTAGATTCTTTAGCCACTCCATATGCTCATGACTGAATAACTTTGAATATCTTGCCATTATATCCCCCTTTCTATCTAAAATCAAGTGCCTATTATTTGACAAAGATTTCCAGAGTGTGTGCTGTTGTCTTGACAACATACTATGATGGGGCTGGATAAGGTGACTAAGGTCAGAGAGAGATACTGTGTAAGCTAGCTGGCAAATGGCAAGCTGGCTTGCTATATTGAGCCGTTCAGTAGCTAAAGACCACATGGGATATCACAGATAAAGCTTGGAATGGAGTCAGAAACATGGGTTCAAATCCCAACCTTGCTAAGCTACTTAACTATCTGTGTGACCTTAGGCAGGTTCCAACCTCTTTGAGCCTCAATTTCCTCAACTGTAAATAATAATAATACCAATAATAACTAATATTTATAAGGCACTTCCTACATAAAAGGCACTGTGCTAAGCCTTTAACAATTATCATATTTCATCCTCACAATATTCCTGAGAGGTAGAAGCTATTGCTTCATTTTTTGGATGAGGAAACTGAGGCAAATAGAGATTAAGTGATTTGCTCAGGATAATTATAAGTGTTTAAGTCCAAATTTGAACTCAGGACTTCTGCATTCCAGGCCCTGTACACTGTACCATCTAGCCACCACAAAATAATGTGATTGGATGGAATGGGTGATCTCTAAGGTCCCTATAAGCTTTAAATTGATGGTTCTATGATTTTTTTTTTTTGCTGAGGCAATTGGGGTTAAATTAATTGCCCAGGGTCACACAGCTAGGAAGTATTAAGTGTCTGAGATCAGATTTGAAATCCTGACTTCAGGGTTGATGTTCTATCCACTGTGTCACCTAGCTATCCCTATGATTCTTAGATTATGATTTTACCCTGTCTTGTTCTTCTGGAAAATGTCTATGTTTTAGGGGAAAATTGGACAGGACTAGACAGAGGTAACTAGGTGGAACAGTATATAGAACAATAGGTTTAAAGTCAGGAAGACCTAAGTTCAAATGTAACTTCAGACACTGATTAACTGTTGTGAACCTTAGCAAATCACTTAATCCTGTTTGCCTCAGTTTCCTTATCTGTAAAATGAGCTGCAAAAGGAATGGCAAGCCACTTCAATGTCTTTGCCAAGAAAATACAAAATGGGGTCATGAAGAGTCAGACATGATTAAAAAACAAGTGAACAGCCAACAACATGCTAGCTTGCTTTTCTGGAAAATATCTGTTATTTGTGGGTAGAGGACTAGAGAGAGAATTGTACTAGATTAGGAATCTGGGACATAAAATAGGGGGAAAATGCATTGTTGTTTTCACTAATCTCTACTTGAATCTTAGCATTTCCTGAACTTATTTAAAAACATTATTTTGAGAATTGATCCATAGGTTTCACTAGCCTGCCAAAAGGAATATGTGACATAAAAATGGTTAAGAACTACATGATCTCTAAGTTTCCTTGCTTCCCTTAGCATCTTCATAATGCTATGACATCCATCACTGGAAGACATTGGGCTGATTTTAAAAATAGATATGAAACACTTTTTTATGTACTAGATTTCATAGCTCACAAATTCAGTTTCTGACAAAAGTAAATGTTTTATAAACAGTTTTTAATTTACTAACTATAGTTCTCATGTAGGTATTGATTAGTTTCATCAGAAGTTCTTGGGAATAAGGAACATACTGGCTTTTGATATGTAAACTTTCTCAAATGGTATGAAAAAGGTAGCGGTACAATGAGACAAAAATGCCTTTGTTAAGAGAAACTGTACTCGACATCTAAAAAATCTAGAGTAATGATGTATTTAATTAATAAAGCTCAAGCTTTCTCTTGGATGAATTTGCAGAAGTTTGACCAAATACAAAGAATGAATATCTCATAGGTACTTTTCAATAATAACAAGGACCAAGCTGTGCTGGAAAATTATTGTTTGGCCACTATTGTCTCTCATTCATTTGGAAATGTGGATTTGAAATAGAGCTTTTATGATTCAATTAACTAATTAAACAGAGGTAAAAATTTCATAATTAAGTTTTATGGAGCAATGGATTTTGCATTAAGTGGTTACCATAAAAAGTTAGAAACATTGATTTAAGAGACACAGGGGCTTCAGTGATTAAATTTACAGCATGTTGAGGATATTTGGACTGATTATAGGTTTAAGAGCCCATTGTGGTGATATAATTTGACCAAAAATACAGGCCTCCTGCTGATCACTATAAATTTCCTCAGTCCCTTCATTATCTTCAATTTCCTAGAAGCTCTACCCACTGAGAAGCAACTGGCATACTCATCTTTCTAGACCATAAATGAGATTTTAAATGAGTTTTATATCCGCACAGATATAGTCTGTGGAAATGCTTATTGCATCTTGGATGCTTAACACAAGGTGGAAATTTAGAGGAAAGAGAAAGATTTGTAAGCATATGAGAACTTTCACATTTGAATATATATAATTCTTCAAAATGGTTGCCTTAGAAGGCAGCATCATGTAACAGAAAGAATAATGGACTTGGAATCAGAAGTTTTAAGATAGAATCTCAGTTTAGCTACTTCCTACATGTGCAACATTGGATAAGTCTCATCACCACTGGATCTGTTTCCTCATTTGTAAAATGAAGGAATTAAACTCAATGATCTTTGAAGTCCCTTAGTAACTCCGAATCCCATGAAACTATGTGCTTAGTTCATTGATATGGTCAAAATATTTTTGAAACATCACTACTGGAATTGCCTTCAAAGACTGTTTCCCAACTACACATATGCTGAAAGGATCTCATTGTTTTCTAGCCATATATTGTTTTGGTCCCAAAATACTAGCACTCACTTTGATCATTCATCCTATGCATTAGCTTGGTTCCAAAAAGCAAATTCATCCTCAAAAGATGAAGATTTCCTGCCACTTAAAACATACACTTTGAAGACAATTCCAAAAGCAGAATTCTTGTTTATGCTGACAAATGGCAAAACTATTTGGATGAGGAGCACAGACCATCTAAGGAACCACTTTTTATTTTAAAGAGAGTAACATACATTTGGCTTCCCAAGTTGTGCTATATCTATGTAAAAATGAATTCTATCATAAATGTTATATTTAAATTAAAACTCATTACAATTCTCAAGCATGTTTCTATTCATAACTTTTTTTTCATTTCAAAAAGAAAAAAAATTTTGTTTCATGGATATTTCCTAATTATCTTTGTAATATCTTTGAGAGTTGGTAGAAGCAGGTGTGATTGTTTCTGTTTAGTATATAGAAAAACTGGCCTACAGACAAAAAAGTGACCCTATGTATGTTTATTCATGGAGTCAGTGTCAAAGCTTAAATTAAAGCTAACATTTTCCAATCTTCAGACCATTGTTTTTCTAATACTATGTTTCCCCCTTATCTTTTAAAAATCGTTGTCTTCAGATCCTCTGATCCAGATCCAATTTCCTACATAATATGTAATATAAATGTTCATATGTTTGACATGACACATCCCTACATACATTAGTGTTTTATTTTATTGTAGTATTTATAAATTAAGGATCATTTTTTTAAATCCTGAGAATAAATTTTTCCACTGTATAAAATATCCTGCTTTTTTAAGCATTCAACATTTAATTACCTTCACATCCTAAATGAGAAGTTTGCTCATAATAAGCAGCTCATTCGGCACAGTAGATAGAACACTGAATCCAGAATCATAAATACTTCATTCTCAAATACTTACTAGCTATATGTTTAGGGGCATAGCCACTCACCTCAAGTTTCCATATCTTTAAATAGGGAAAATAATTGCACCTCCCTCCCTCAGTTGTTATGGTATTATTTGTAAAGCCCTTTTGTACACTTTAAAGCTCTATGTAAATGCTAGCTATTATTATAATTACACCATTTAGGAGAAAGAGTTTATAGGTAATATATTTCAAAGTAACTGATTTTTTTTTCCATAGAAAATCCACCAACATTTCTGTATTTAGCAATTTTAAATTTCTTTTGTAGGTCTTCCCAGATATTGAAGAGGTAACTGGTAGGAGAAGCAATCTGTAAAAGGAAAAATTTTATTGAAAGCAAGAATACCTAGATCCAAGTATTTGAAGACTTGTCATGATGAAAATGGATTTTTCTTGTTTTATTTAGACCTAAAGTCAATATTGAGGAGCAATAAGTGGACATTCAAAAGAAGCATGTATTGTTTCAATATTAGTAAAATATTCCTAATACACAATTACAGATGCATAAGTTTTGCTAATATCTCTTAAAGAATATGGGAAAATGTGAAGAAAACTCAGACAGATTTCAGGTATATGTCAAAATCATTGCACTAAATAAAAATCAGTTGGCCAACTAATTTTATTGAATGTTCACGCCATACAAATTTCTGTTATGAGGTTCTGAAGGTGTTGGGGGGAAAAATCCTTACAAAACTGCTCTAACCAATGTAATTTCACAACAGCAATGGATCAATACCAATTTGGGAGTTGCTATCCAATACTTATGAGAGCTCTGTCTTTGAACCTTTTCTCTTTGACATTTTTTTAATCCTTAATCTTTTGGGATCCTGATTCTGTTAACATAGTGGTTTAGCTACCATTCCTCGCTGTGTATGATTGCAGATTTCACCCGCCTAGAACAATGGCCAAAACCATTGAAATGAGATTTGATAGGGATAAACATAAAGTTATCCATTTGGGCTTAAAAAAAAACTACATAAAGAAAAGGGGAAAGGGTTCATTTATATATCTGGAAGTTTTAATTGATTTCATGCACATATAATTTTATCATTTAATAAAGAAAAAAAGCAAGTTTGCATACTATGAAATGGATTGCTTGTTTATTTTTGCATAAAAAATTAAATCTTGTGGTTAAGATGATAGGAAAAGATAATGTTAACTGTTGAAGGTATGTGGGAAAACTTGAATACTAATGCATTGTTGGTAGAGCTGTGAAATGATCCAACCTTTCTGGAGAGCAATTTGGAACTATGCCCAAAGAGCTATCAAATTCTCATTTTTTTTTTCTTTTTGATCTGATTTTTTGTGCAGTATGATAAATGTGGAAATATGTTTAGAAGAATTGCACATGTTTAATCTATATTAGATTACTTGGTCTCTAGTGGAAGGGGAGGAAGAAAAATATGGAATATAAAGTTTTGCAAAAGTGAATGTAGAAAACTATTTTTGCATATATTTTGAAAAATAAAAAGCTATTATAAAAATAAATTAAATCTTGGTCAAATATTTGATATATTTTATTGTTGCCAAAATTTTCACAACTCCCACATTCAGTTATGTGATTCCATGTGGGGTCATGACCTCTAATTTGAAAAGCTTTACACTATCTATACAAGCTGACAATTTGACATGGAATTAAAAAAAATAAAATAACAATTTTACATTACACAAATAAAAGCAATATGTTTATAATGAAGGAAACACATAGTTACATGTCCTTGCCAGATTCTAGCAGAGGTATCATGTTCAATTCTGAGTTTTTAGGAAGGATATTAAGAAACTGAAGCATATCAAGGAGAGGTGATCAGAATATAGAAGAAAACAAAACCATGATATATATAGGTATTCATTAACAGACTATGAGATGCTCAACTTAGATTTGGGAGTTGGGGTGTATACAAGTATTTTAAAGGCTATAATATGCAAATTTAATAAAATTTATTTACTTGATCCTATACAAAATAACTAGGAATAATGAGTGGAAGATCAAAAGAAGTAGAATATGGCTCACTCTTAGGAAAATATTCCTAATAGTTACAGTTGTCAAAATGTGATAACAGAATCCTGTTATCACAAGAGACAAGACCAATCTAAGGACCAGCCTATAGGACTTTCTTCAAAATCTCTTGGACTTGATCCAAATCTCAACACATCTGTAATTTAATCAATGTAGCTATTCAGCAATACAAGTTGTAATACCTTCTCATTTTATATAATTCTTGTCCTTGCCCTCCTATAAATCTTCCCCAGGGAATCCATCTAATGTGTTAGTTTTTTTTTAATATTACTTGATGACACTGCAGCATGAGGATGAGTAGGAGACGCCATGGATACAATGTTGGACTTGAAGTCAGAAAGAGTTAACTTTGAATCTTATCTATATACTTGCTAGCTATTTGATCCTGGAAAAGCCAGTTCTCTTATTCTGTCTCCTCTTCTATAAAATGAGCACAGTTATAGTAACTACCTCCTAGGGTGAGTATCAAATGAGATATCATGCAAAAATCCTTTCTAAGATATTTATAAAAAGTACTTAAAGTAATCTATGAATTCTATCATGTTATTCTATTATTGTTTCTATTATTGTTATTATCCCTCATTCTGTCTATACAACCAATCCACTATTTTTCTTGTTTTTACACATTTTTATATCTGTTAGGCCATGAATTTTATACAATTTGCCTCTAATAGTAAGCTGTGGTGATTTCTACCAATAAAGTAGTAATTTTTCAACATATTTCTCTATTGCCCTTTGCACAGTATATCCAACATAGCAGATATTCTACTATCTATTTCTCTATTAACCTTTGGCAATATATGATATATAATAATAATACCCTTTGGGCACTATATCCAATATAGTGGGTTTTCTACTATCCATCTCTCTATTACCCTTTGGGTAGTATATCCAATATAGGAGATCTTCTAGTATATATACTGACCTCTGAGTAGTATATCTAACATAGTAGATATTCTACTATATATCCCTGTATTTCCCTTTGGGTGATGCCCAATTTTGGTTCTCCATAGATCATAGTATTATTCTATGATCAGAACCCTAAACCATCACTGGAAAATTAGTATTTACAAGTTGGAGTTTTGTTTCAGACAGAAGCTGACATAACCTCAGGAAATCTGACCAACAAGATAGCATGCCTCTGGTAAAAGACTTCTGGGATTTCTTTAAAGGTTTAAGATTTTTTCATTGTGAAAACATAGATCAGAGAAACCAAGACTTTTTGAGCTATCTCAGAACTGACCTCGTCTTCTGGGAATGCTTTCTGTCAGGAATGACATGAACCACATGAAACTTTCTACAGTCACTCCAAATAGTGTAGATCTATCCTACTTTTGTTTCACTAAGGGATGTCTGGAACCTCTTCTGGCACTCAACTGGTCTCTGCTTTTGGGAGGTAATTCACCACTGACCTTTTTGAGATTTTAATTTTATAGTTTCCATTAGAGGCAATAGATGGGGCAACTAATAAATCCCATTTGCCAACATGAATTATTTCAGTATAAATTTTTTTCAAATAATCATCTGGGTCAGTGGCAGTAGAATTAGTATGAAAGTCTTAGTCTCCTGTTTGTAAGTTGTCTCCTTTCTCTGATTGGTCCCATTGCTTCCCCCAATGTTCATTTCAGCATTAAAGAAAAAAAAAGATAGATGACTATATAGACAGATAGATAAATGTATTGATTAGTCTCAAAGATATTGGTGCTAGAACATGATTACTGAATCACACAATAGGCAATTAAAGAAACTCATCTCGAATTTGCTGCAGTTCACTGCTTCATCCTGTGGATCCTTAAGGAAAAAACTCTTGCCTAGGTCAAAGGAAACACTGATTGTTGAGTTCAGTCTTGAGGTAATCTGAGTTTGATAGGTACTATTAGCAAAAATTACTAAGGTAACTAGTTAATTATTAATATTAATATTAATAATATATATCTTCTAAGGTTATAATATATAACTTCTAAGAAGTTGATGTGAATTAGGATAATCATGACTTACCACATGTCCCTGAGACAGCAGAATAGGAGGCAATCATTCTCAAAAGATAATGAGTCAGTGATTGGGAGACCATTTCTGGCTTAGCTATTTGCTCCCTTGAGGTAGGTTTGTCATTTACCATCTTGCATAAAGGTGACTACCATGGGCTCATTTCTGTTCTAAAAGTACACACTAGTCATTGAATACCAAACAAATGATGAAAATCACGGCTCAGTTGTGTTCAGGCAAAAAAGTCAGGCTCAAACTAGCAATCACCTCTTGGCCAGGAGTCTTCCCATGAATTTATAGACCTCTCTCAGCAGATGTAGAAGCAGGCTATTAACCATTAGAAACCATTGCTAAGCATTGCCCTGGTTTCTGAAAACAATGATGAAACTGCAAAATTGCTCATTATATTTAAAGTACAGGCCTGGGAAAGAGCCAAGAATCTTCAAGGGCACCTACCACTGGTAAGCATAGGAAGAGGCGTTTGTTGTGAGAATAACTCATCACTGAGTGAAATTAAATTTCATGAGGAAACACAAAATGACTCAGCTTTTAACTAGTGTATATTCTGGTTCAGAAGGAATTCTGGGAGTTAGATTTCATGTTCATACGAAAAAACTCCAATTGAAAATGCTTGTGCCTTCTCCTTAAAGAAGGAGGAGACAGGATACTAACATCTGCTCTTTATTTTTTTTTGTATAACCCCTTTTATGCAGGTTATTTTTCCCATTAAGATGTAAAACTTTTAAGTGCAGGGACTATTTTTGCTTATTTGGATCTCCAGGACTCAAAATAATATCTGTCCTTAATAAATTGCTTAATAAATGTTTTTGATACACCAATTTATTTCTCTCATAATTCCAAAGAATATCCCAGGAACCTGAGAAATGATCTGAAATTCAAAATCAAGAAATTCACACCTGATTTTCAGCTCTTACTCAATGAATAACCTATGAGTACAGATATTTTTTGTTAGATAATTGAGGTTAAATAATTTGCCCCGGATTACACAGCTAGGAAGTGTTGAGTGTCTGAAGTCAAATTTGAACTCAAGTTCTCCTGATTCCAGGGCCACTGTATCATCTAGCTGCCCCTGAGTACAGATCTTAAATTAAGAAATATAAGAGTTAGAACAGACTGTAATGAATATTATGTTCAACTCCGTAATTTTAGAAGTTGCTGAGAGTTTAATGCCTCTATATTTAATCTCATTCCACTGAAACATGACACTGTCTTAAGTCCTCTGAATGGATCCCCATCCCTCCATCATTTTCCCATTACTCTCCAGGATACTCCCTACCTTGGGAAACCCCATTTCATTTTCAAAGAATATAAAGGACACTTTAATTCTGAGCCTCTCTGCAAGTCCTCCTGGCATAGAAGCTGTAATCTATCGTTGAGTGTAGATACATGGACAGAGGAATATAACAGAATAGAGAATTGTGCAAGAGACATATAGATCAAGCAAGAGAAAGAAGGGGTAGGAAAGAAATACTGAAGCTAAGGACACCAGAAGCACAAATTAACAGAGCAAGTATTTTCAAGAAAGTGAATAGGAACTAGTTTTGTGTTTTTATTGATATAGAAAACTCATAGGTGAAAGAACTCTCTTGACTAATGTATATCAGTACTTTCTCTACAGCTTATAGTCTTACATTGGTTTTGTTACTCTAGAAAAGTCATTTGACTAATAAATGTTAGAGGTAGATGACAAATTCAGGTTTTCCTAGTTCTGAGGCAGGCTGCCTGTCTACTCTATAATGATCGATTCTATTATGAAGAAATGGGCCCCTTAATCAATTACTCTTTGGCCCTTAGACACTACTTCTATCCTGGAGTGGTATACAGACAGCTGATAACCCCAGGTATTAATTATCACTCCTAGACAATGTGATAGTTAAAATAGATAATAGTAGAGTACCCTTTACAAATAGTGAGCTAATGATTTCCTTCATACAGGAAAATGCTTTCTCTGTTCCTGGAGTCAGTAGGAGCTGAGTTCCATCCAACCTTAGATACTTACTAGCTATGTGACCCTGTGCAAGCCACTTAATCTTGTTTTTCTCAGTTTCCTCATCTGTAAAATGAGCTGGAGATGGAAATTGCAAAATCACTTTTGTATCTTTGCCAAGAAAACTCAAAATCGGGAGACAGAAAGTTGGACATAACTTACACAATTCAATAACAACAAAAAGCAACACTAGAGAACAAATAAACTATTCTGGCATTCATACAATATATTCTCTCAATAGCAATAATGAACAGGTTCAGAAAAATACTAACGTCTTTTTTTTCCATGTTCAGAACATATCACTGTCCTTATCTTCCATATCAAACTTAGATCTTATAGATGTATGTCAGCCTGACAATTACCTTGTACTCTTTTTCTATTCTCCACATTTCCAGAATCCTAAAGGAGGTATCTCCCAAAGGATTCTAATTTCTGACTTTTGCTATTTTTCTTAAGAATCATTCAGATCTCCCCATTCTAGCTAAGGCATCTTTTCTCCCCTGTGATATAATTAATTTTTTTCAGTAAATTATATTTTATTTTTTCCAATTATATGTAGAAACAGTTTTCAACACTCATATTTAATAAGATTTTGGTTTTCAAATATTTTCTCCCTTCCTCTATCCCACCCCTTCCCTAAGACATCAAACAATCTTATATGTTGTACATATGCAGTTATGTAAACATATTTCACATTTGTCATGTAATGAAAGAAAAAACAATAAAAGGGGAAAGCCATAAAAAAGCACCCAAAATAAAAATAAGTGAAAATAGTGCACTTTGATCTATATTCAGACTCCATAGTTGTTTTGTTTTGTTTTTTTTCTGGATGTGGCTAGCATTTTCCATCTTAAATCTTTTAGAATTGTCTTGGATCATTATATTGTTGAGAAGAGCTAAAGTTACCATAGTTGATCATAATACAATGTTACTGTTACTATGTACAATGTTCTCCTGGTTCTGCTTACTTCACTCAGTATCAGTTCATTAAAGTCTTTCCAAAGGTTTTTCTATAAATCCATCTGCTCACTTCCCATTATATTTATATCCCACAATTTCTTTAACCATTCCCCAATCAATGGGCATTTCCTCAATTTCCGATTCTTTGCCACCACAAAAAGAGCTGTTATAAATATTTTTGTACATGTAGGTTCTTTCCCCTTTTTTACGATTTTTTTGAGATGCAGACATAACTGGTATTGCTGGATCAAAGGGTATACACAATTTTATAACCTTTTGGGCATTATTCCAAATTGTTTTTCAGAATGGTTAGATCAATTCACAATTTCACCAAGGCATTAGTGTCCAAAATTTCCCACACCTCCAATATTTACCATTTCCTTTACCATCATTTACTAGCCAATCTGATAGATGTGAGGTGGTATGTCAGAATTATTTTAATTTGCATTTTTCTAATCAATGGTGATTTAGAGTATTTTTATGTAACTATAGATCCCTTTGATTTCTTCCTCTAAAAACTGCCTGTTGACCATTTATCAATTGTTCTCTCCTGTAATCTTGCATATTTCTGAGATAACCTTCATCAAGGTTCACAGGAAAAAGCCATTAAAAATTATATTTTTTCACAAGCCCATCTCCAATGACACAGCAACAGAATGTAAGGAAGAAAACTAGGTCAGTAGCCCCTACGTCCTTTGATACATCAGCTATGACTTTGGAACCAACACATCATCACTATACTGGATGAGGGATAAAGCAAAGGTATATAAAACAGTAGTCAAATTGATACTTCTCTATAGTCCTGAGACCTGGATATCTATCAATCCAACCATCTAGAATTTAGATATTTGGACAATCAAAAAGGTTAGACAGCTTGATGTAGAGAGAGGCAATATAATATAGAAAAGTACTAGATTTAAACTTAAAGGACCTGGCTTTAAATTCCAGATCCATTCTTGGCAGCTAGGCGGCACAATGGAGAAAGGGTCAGATCTAATCAGGAAGATATCTTTCTGAGTTCAAAACAGGTCTCAAACACTTATTAACTATTATACTGGGCAATTCATATAATCCTGTTTGCCTCCGTTTCTTTTTCTGGAAAATGAACTGGAAAAGGAAATGGCCAAAATCCACTCCAGTATCTTTGCCAAGAAAATCCCTAATGGAGTCACAAAGAATCAGATATGATTGAAACTATTGAAGAGCAACAGTAGTCAAATACACAAACAAAAGAGGGAAAGTGAAATATGCAACAAACAAGCTTATAGTATCTCAGACATAGTCCTTCAGGAGTCAAGGCAAAAGTAATTGGACTATAATGCAGTAAATTGAAACAACTGCTATAGAATCTGTTGAGAAAAATCAAGTCAGGTCCCAAAAGGCTTGCATATTCTGGATGGAAATTGTACTATAGCACAAGAGTAATAACTTCAAGAGAGGATGGACTCTAGCCTGGGTATTCTCATAGGGAAATCTGCCCAGATTGAGTTAGGAAATACCTCCTTGCACGAGCCTGATAATAGAAACCAGGCAATGGAAGCTAGCAGATAATAGGGAGATGTTAAAGTTATTGACAGGAACATAAATTCTACCTGAGTCATCACTGCAGTACCTACAGTGGGCTGGGAAAGCTGGAGGAAGAATGCCCAGAGGAACAGAGCCAGAAAGATCTATTATACAGCTTTTCCCAAATTAATTTGGCCACAGTCACACTTTGGGGCTTAATGTATAATGGCAGAAACATTAGGATCCTAGCATTTCAATGTGGTAAGGACATTAGAAAATCATCTAGTCTAAATCTCTCATTTTCTAGATGAAGAGGCACAGAGTTAAGCAATTTGCCTAAGGTCACATAGGTATATCAGAGCATATCCAGTACTCCTATGACCCTGACTGTTATCTACATTGGTCCATGAAAAACTGAGATAAAACAAGAAAAAGGCACATTTTTGCAGTTAAAAGAGAAAAAAACCTATTTTCTTTCTGAGAAAAGCTTGCACGAACAATGCTAAGTGGTTTTTTGCTACATTTATAATTTCTTATTTTACATTTTCATATGGAAAAGATTCCTAGAATTAAAATTTGTACCAGAATACCCTTTTAAGCCCCAAGACTCCAAGGACCAGAACTGTCCTAGAACAGGCAGGATGCTTTCTTCTGGTTCACAGCCCTGGCACAGACAGGGGAACATGATGATCCGGTAAAAGACTCAAATGACTCCTGTATAAGATGGAAGCAAGGCTAAGGAACTGCAGCAGAATAAAGCTCAAACTGGGTGAGGGAGCAGGGGGTGTAGATCTTGTAAACAAGAAGGTTTACTTACTGTACTCACACAAAGCTGGCATGTCCTCCCCTCTGTGAAGAGAAACGTGCTGTTCCTTGCCTCTAAATTGCCTCTTCTCCTCCCCCTCATTCATTCCTTTTTCTGAGGTCCTACTGTAATCTAATCTTATATCCTCTAAGATACATTCTTCCCTAACTATCCCAGTTTACAATAATCTTTTCCACTCCTGAACCCTTGCAGTTCTTAGTTTGAATTACTCAGCTGCATAATAAAATCTTAGAAGGGAGCATTAAATGGCATCTATACCATTTACCTAATACATATACCTAATTCAGGAATCCCTTTTTCAGCCTCTTAAGTAGATAGTCCTCTTTCCCTAGCTTCTTTTTACTTTCTCCATTTTTATTCTTTCTTTCTTCCTTCCTTTTCCCCTTCCTTTCCCCCTTCCTTCCTTTGTTCATTTCTCCCTTTTTCCTTCTTCCTTCCTTCTTTTCTCCTTCCATTTCTCCCTTCCTTCCTTTCTTCCTTTTTTCTTTCCTCCTTTTTTCTTTTCTTTCCTTCCTTTCTTCTTTCCTTCCTTCCTTTCATAAACATTGCATCAAAGTTAGACCACACACATTTATTAAGCACTTACTATTTTCCAAGCACTGTGTTAAGTGCTGGAGAGACAAAATATCCATTATATGCAATTCTCTGTTCTCAGCACTGGAAAGCTACATTCATCTTTTGCTTAAACAAACCCAGTAATGGTTCAATACATCACCAGAATCTTCTCTATTGTTGAACAAATCTAACATTAGAACTGCTGAGCCAAGACTCTTTGTAGCATGTAACTTGGGATCTGTTCTGCCCTCTTGGGTCACACAGAACAAATCCATTTTTACCAATTACATATTCTAACTTGTTAATGCCCTTTTAAAAATATGACACCCAAGCCTGAACACAACATTCCAAATGATCTTTATAAGACTTATGCTATGACAATATTCATTCAATCTCACTCCTTCCCCAATTCTACAATGGGAAATATGCTCTCCTGATCTCTGAGAGTACTGAGATCAAATGACTTCACAAAAGAGGGAAGACTTAATTTGGACCCTTAAGGGTAAATAGGATGGGAACCAACATTTATAAAGCTGTAGGATTGTTTATGAAGGATCAATGAAATAATGGCCAAAATGTATTTTGAGAAATTTAGAAGCTCAAACATATTGAAGCATATCCTTATGGATGATTCACTCACAGTGTAAAAGCTGAATATATTTCCTAATTTTTTACAGTTCCCATATAGCTAAGGAAGCTGCCAATTCTTCCAAACCATGGAAAACATCCTGAGTCTGAAAAAGGACATTGATTGAAAGACATGGTTTAATGGAAAGATGATGGGACCTGGAGACCAAAACTACAGCTTATTTGTTATAGATAGTAAAATGAAATAGGTGTACTACTGCAGATCTCCTTCAAAGTGAATATTTTATGATCCTACATGACCTAACAAGTGTGGCTACTAGGAAAGTTACTACCATCTGCACACCAAACAAATATACAAAGACACATGATTTCATCATATAAGGAACTCATAATATGAGAACTCCCTTAATTAATGCAGATTACTACCTGCCTATGATTTGGTAGATAAATTTTAGAGAGATGCTTCAAGTGAAGTATATTTACAAGATTCAAATTAGGATTTGAAAACAGGTCTTCCTGATTTTAAGTACACATGCTTCCTATCTACACACTTTCCTTCTATTACTATAATTATTACAAACTAACATTTCATTAGCAATTTTTTTAGCAGACATCAATCACATAATTCTGGAAAGTCACCCACTCTACTTATGTAATTGATTTATGAACCCAAATGAAAAATTTTATCCCTATTAAATTTAATGTTCCATTATTCCAAACTGCCACGTTCCTTTTGAATTCTGAATCTGTCTTCCAAAATATCAGCCCTGTGCCATCTGCAAATTGGTTTATCATGACCATCTCTGGCTTTATTGCTAATTTGGCATTTGGTGGGGGGGGGGGAGCGGAAACAGTATCATATAGGGAAGAGCAAATCCTGAGACGAGCTCCAATCCTACCTGGGTCATTCACTAACTGTGTGAACTTGAAGAAGTAACTTAAGTAACAGATCTCTTCATTCCCTGACCTGCATAATTCAAATGATTATTATGATAATCAAGATAATGTATGTGAATATGTTGGAAATTTTAAAATGCTTTATTTATACAATATAAAGCATTATTGTTATTATACATGACCTTGTAAATTTTTGGATGTGTGTAGTGTTATATGGCCACTTTGTCCAGCTCCAACTTTTGTACTATGTACCCAAGACTATAACATTGCAGGTCTAAGGGATCTATTTTATTGGTCTGCTTCTACTCAAGTGAAGTATCCCCTTACTTAGCTGAGTAGTACCCCCTTCCACCCTCCCCCATTGTGTTTCTAGTCAATCAGAGGAAACAATTAATTTTTTAAAAAGGCATTTAATAAAATAGAGTAAGGAAACTATCATAAACCTGGAACACAGTCATTTGCTGATATTCATAGCATCAGACTGGACACATATAGGGAACAGATATAAAGAGGCACACAAAACAACTTTTTCTCAAGTTATAATTTGACTTATAGGAGTAATCTTCTCAAACCTTTTCATAGATAGTAGGAAAGCTGACTTCAGCCCCCAAAAGTTACTATGTTTCAAATCAATTCAATCTGAATGAATAAAGTTCTACCATAGTTTATAGAATCACAGAATATCTTAAAATTCACAGTTCACTACTGAAGATAGTTTAATCATTAGATGCAGAGAAAAGGGAGTTTCTGCACCATCTAAGGCAAAGGCCATTTTCTGGCAACATATTTATCCGCATCACTCTAATGTGAGCAAAGAGCACAGAAGGAAGATGACGTGCAGTCAATTCTAATTTAAGAGAGGAAAAGATGCTCTAGGGAGCATTTTGGGCCAGTTCCAATTGTAACCTGGGTTACAACTGTGCTCACTAGGCAAAGTAAACATAGACTATGCAGAATTTAAAAATCAAGCAAGCTGAAAAGAAATGTAAATTGTACCTATCTATAAGGTTGTGAATTTGAGTCTCAAACAAGTTTTCTGAACAAAAAAAAAGTTATATGTAGCCTAAAAGTTGAGTGGGTCAGGGTGGAAGGAAGGTAACATAATTGGAGTAGATAAATCTTCTAGGATTTGTGAACGTGCTTTTTGGAGGTACAATGACCACAAGAAGCAACTGGTATCAGCCTATGGGAAGTCAAATAGAGAAATTAGAAGAAAAGTGGTTTTATTGTGTAACCTTGAGAAAGATACCCAAAAGCTCATGTCTTAATTTTCTCATCTATTAAACAAAATACTGTCATAAAAAGAAGAAAGATTTGATTCATTCTGTTTAGCCTCAGAGGGTAGACCTAGAGGTAATGAATGCAAGTTAGTAAGAGACAGATTTTAACCTAAAATATGCTTTTCACTACAAAAAAACGAAAACAAAACAAAAAATCCTGACAATAAGAATTATCCAAAAATGGAATACACTTTCTTCAAAGGTACTGAATTCCTTATCACTAGAGATTTCCAAGATAAGGCTAAATTATCACTTGTCAGAGATATTGTAGAAGAGTCTAAATGACCTTTGGTTCCTTATCAATTCTGACATTATGTGAGTATATGACCAGAATATGTCTCAAGTTCCTACCAGTTAATTTTTTTCTGAGTACATTATATGAAATACAGCAATATAGAAAAGAGGAAGATTGATCATTACTCATAAAGGAATATAAAGCATTACTCATTCTTACTAATTTTAAGGGAAATAAAGACATTAACATGTTTTAAAAAAACATAATTGCAAGCAAGACCATTGAGAGGAATCTACTGAAAACTAAATTGAACGAATTGAAATTTTTGAATATCTTAGGATTGCCCTCTAAAATATCCTCTTTTGCCAACATTTGCCAAGTTTTATTTTCATTTTATTTGGAAAGTGATCTTATAACAAGCCACATTTGTATAGAAGTAAGTTCATACCTTCACAATGTATAGATGATTTAACTAGTCTTACTTTCATTGTTTCTGATGGATGGGAATAAGTGTAAAAACATATGACACAGCAATAACCAAGTGGTCCAAATAACCAAAGCAGAGCCAACTCAACCGAGCAGAAAGACAATTGTCATCCCGCTCTAGAAAGGGACACTGACTCACCCTTTACATATTTGTGTTTAGAATTGTCTGTTCTGGGTGAGAGAGGAGAAGGCCTTTCATGGCTTACATTTTAATTAAATTATCCAAAGGAAGTTTACTTTATATCTAATTTGGTTAATTTCATTGGATTACTGCTCAGAAACTTTTTTGCTAGAATATTCATAATTTTATTCTCTTTGAAAAGAAAATAGGTAATAATTCAAATTGAACTGTTAGAGATAAATTAATCAATATGTTTTCAAGTTTTCATAAATTTTCCATCTATAATAATTCTTTACTCATAATGGTCTTTTTTTAAAAAATCAGACTGCCAAGCTAAATATATAGATTTCATTTATCTTTAGGCATGTAGAATAAGGATTCCTGTAATCACATTGCTTTAACTCCCTCATAACAACAACGATGATGATGATGATGATAACATGTAACATTTTCAAGTTTGACAGTGATTTAACTATATCATCTCCTTTAGGAAAAATAGGTCACATATTTTTTGAAAGAATCAATCATATCTTAGGCTATTAGAGGTGGAAAAAGCTTCAGAGATAGCCTAGTACACTGTCTTTTATTAGAGGTAAATGTGAAACAAGCAGAAACACTTGACTGTGATGATGGGTCAGTCCTGGAATATCACTAACAAGTTTTATGACCTTGATCAATCAATTTAACATTTGTGGGATCCATTTTCCTGATAAGTAACTTAGAAGTGATGATCTCTAAAGTCTTTTCAAACAAGTGAACAAGAATTTTAAGTATCTCTCATGCTCCAGACACTGTGCTAAGTTAACATTTTATTACTTATTTAACATATTAACTCATCAAACTATGTTTACTTGAATGCATTTATAAATAACATTTTTGAGTAACTTTACTCTGAACGTGGAACTGGACTATATGTCCTTTTTATCTCTCATTCCTATGAACTTCTTTAGTACTTTATACTTCACCTATGAACTTATACATTATCTTTGTATTATAAATCATTTATGTATGTGTC
>JAJPUD010000189.1:708519-727797 GCA_023553655.1 Myrmecobius fasciatus | reverse complement strand
AAAAAAAAAATCCTTAATTGCAAACATATATATTACCAGAAAGATAATGACATCCAGAAACCAGACCTTAGGGAATAAATGGTAGCAATCATAGTTTAGCCAGCGCTGTCAATCAACAACATTAATCATGCAACAGAATGCAAAATAAAGGAATCTGTACAGGCACAAATAACAGTAAAGTTAAAAAAAACCTGAGACTATTCTATTATCTCCATAGCAAGGTTCTCATGGTGGTTTCCAAACTCTCCACTGTAGTTTAGACAGTCATTTGATCTAGCTGATGGCTAACATTAATCCTCCCAAGGCAATTACATACTTACCATTCAGAAGTTTGAAACAGCAGCTGGACTCTAAGAAAATTTGACCCATACATCACAGCAGAAGAATGAGTTGGAGGGCAGAGGCAATTACAGATGAAAGAAGGAAGAGGTCTCTGAGTCAGTCACTTTTTTTATTTCATTCCTAAGATCTCACCTAAACCAAGAGAAATGAAGCGGCAATAAATCTTAATAATAAAAAATGGCATTTCTATAGCACTTTTTTAAAGGTTTGCAAAGAAATTTACATGGATTATTTCACTGAATCCTCACAATCACCAGTTGGCATAAGCTCTACACATATCATTAGATTCGTTTTAGAGAAAGAAGTAAAATAATTTACTCAAAACTGAGTAAATTGTTGACTGATTTACAAAGAGTAAGTAGAAAAGCTAATGGAATTTCCAAGGTCTATTAGGGATCTTCAGTAGCACTGAGAGGATGCAGGTGGGGCAGATTAATGGCCAAGAACTATACATGAAGAGAATGCTCAAGACTTCTAACACTTTGCCTTATTTTCCCCTGTTTTTAGATGTGAACCTACGGTGGAATACTGTGAGAGGAAGCTAGAAGTGGAAAGGTGCTCATCTGAGAAATGCATGCTGAAAACATTTCTATTATTTTGTGTTAACTGTTCTTGTTAAATGTTTTTGTTTTGTTTTTACTAATTCTAGACAGTTGTTGGTCTGGGTTTTTATTTGAAAAGTAATAAACTGAATAACTAGTCCTGAATTTTATTTTAAATGTTCCTAGTTTCTTTCCAGGATAAAGAGTTAACAAATAATATCTGTACCACCACCACCACCATCATCCAAAACACATGAACCCAAGCCATGAAGTATTAGTTTATAATGTCATGCTGGTAACACTTATTTTAGAATTTTAACCTTGGACTCCTAAAAGCAAATAATTGCACCTCATACTTAATTTCCTTCCCTTTTTGCTTCCCCAGAATTTCTTCCATGGAAGTCAGTATTATCCATCATTAATGATCAATATTGATTAGACACCTGTAGAGTACATAGTGCATGAGGTTATCAGTAAAGTATTCTAACTGATTTTAACTCTTTTGAGGTTGAATGAAAAACTTTTTTCCTATTAAAACTCCCTCTCTTTCTCTGTTATAAAATTCAACTGTATATACACAGCATTACTTGTCTTTCTGTCTGAGACTTTACTACTAAGTGAGCACTCTTAAACATGTCCCAATTTAGTTGAAGCTGAAGGGATGCAGCTGAGCCTGATGAAAAAAAAGTGGATATTTGGAAATTTAAAAACTTAGGTTCTACACAAACTGTGTGATTTGGGGTAATCTTTCTGTCTATCTTTTTCTCATAACTATAAAAATAAGGCCAGAAAGTTCTTCCCCACCAAATTTGGCTCTGCTTCCAGGGAATAGCCTGGGCAGTTTTCCAGTATACCAGGTCACTAAGTTTGACCTCCAGAGACAACCAGATACTGCTACTGTCTTCTTGCCAAATCAGGAAAAGTATGGATGACTCTTATTATCTGACAGGCTTTTGAGCTGATTGATGCTTGATTGCTGGCTAGGATTATCTAGCCCTGTCTCTTTCCTATCTCCCCAGGATCCTGAAGGGATCATTGCACTAATGGGCATGAACTCCTTTAAAGTCAACTGGGGAAAAGCATAAAAATGCATGACTGGTATTATGATTTTGTAGTCGATAAGAGTGATCCAGTATCTGATCATTTGTCACAGTGAAAGGCTAGAATTCTGAAATACCAATATCATGATTACTTCTACTCATATAGTATACTTTTCCATGTTGGAAGCCATGTCACTGGTTGAAACAATCATGCAATTACAAACAGTATGACTTGTTGCCTCACAACGGACACCTACTAACACAATAGCATATAACCCTAGGCTACTGACAGTGCATCTGTTAATTACTGCCCATGTTCAGATGAATCTTGCATTTGTGGAGAAAAAAATAGGCCAGAATAACAATAACTCAAGCCTGTACAAGCTGTTATAACTAATTCTCCCGGGAAAATTTATGTCACTGTGCATAGAAATGGAATCATGATTGATGATTTGCACCTCCAGTTTTTGTTCCCAGGCTCACATTTCTTTTCCAGGAATTGAGTTAACACCAAGCCCTCCTTCAGAGATAACTAGTCCATTAAATAGCACAAACAAAAACAGCAATATTCTCCTTTCCACATTCCATACTTTTGAAGTGGCATTACAGCCTGCTCGCCAACAACCACAATTTGTAGACAATTATTTCAAATCATGTAAAATGTATGTGTCCAAGAAATTTCCAGCATTTATAGTCAATGGTAATTCATTATTTTAGGAAGAAGGACTAAGTTCATCTTGCTTATTTTCAGCCTGTTTGATCAATTTCTTTTTCAATCATTTCAGTCATTTCCAAATCTTCATGATCCTATTTGGGATTTGCTTGGCAAAATCTGGAGTGATTTACTATTTCCTGCTCCAGCTCTTTTTACAGATGAGGAAACTGAGACAAATCAGATTAAGTGATTTGTCCAGAGTCACACAGCTAGTAAGTGTTTGAAGCTATATATGAATTCAGGTTTTCTTCTCTCCAGGCCCAATGCTCTATCCACTACACCATGTAGCTGTTGTTTGTACTGGGGAGCAAGGGACTTAAAGTGATGGGTCACCATGGCAGGCAAGATAATATATTTAGGACACAGGTCAAAAATCAAGAAGTTCATTGGTAAACTGAGATACCAATATGAGATCATAAGAAAAGTTGTATTCATGCCCTCTGTACCTGAATTTAAGAATCTACCATTGCTCTATTCCTAAAGAATATTGCACCTAGTATAATCCAACCTGGGCTTGAATGTCAACTGGTCTGCTTTCTGATCATGGGACCATAAATTGTGGGATGCTTCATCCCACTTGGCCTCCATTTGTTCATCTGTAAAATTAATCTAGATAATCTAGTGTTTGAAAATGTCCTTCCAAGCTTCTGGAGAGGCTCCATTCAGTTCTCCTTTTCTTCTTTGGCACTATCTATTAAAAAACATGGTCTCCTAAGCAAATCATTAGTGAAAACAAGAGAAGAGGTATTATATATGTGTATCATATAAACACATATATGCATATATATTAGACATATATATAGTTTTGAATGTCCTCAGTACTGCTAATTAAAATATATTTTAGTAATTCATTCTAATTTTCATAATACAAGCAAAATATTATGAAGAGCAGGAGTCTTCAAAGGGATTTGACCCACAGAGTTGTTGCAGAAAGGGATTAGGCTGAAGAATTCACCAATTCCATACTGTGAGTCAATAACTAAAGGAATCCATCCAAGGAAGTAGGAATCGATGGTAAAGATAATAAGACAAAATATGAAGTTGAAGGATCATAGAGATAGAATTACAAGGGAACTTAGATGCATCTAGTCCAATTTCCTTATTTTTTACAGGTAAAGAAAAGTGAGTCCCAGAGAATTCAAGTCACTTAACCAAATTCATTCAAGTAGTAGCAAAATCAAAATTTGAACTCAGGCGCTCCCATTCCAAACCCCTTATCCTTTCTACTGTAACCTGAATCAAATGCAAACATACCCAGGATATATTCTTCTTTTAACCTAGTGATTTTAGCCCTTAAATGTGCATGTTACCAAATGTCCACTATGTAAGTGACAAAATGTTACTAAAACCATTTCTGAGAGACCTAATACACCACTCCCACAAGCATTTGAGTAGATAAAGGGGCAAATTCTCTAGAGGGTCCAGAATTGGTTTATGCTTGTGCTATAGGACAGTTACTGCATGGACAGTATTTTCTGTCACTCGTTCCTTATGACTAGAAATCTGAAGACTCACGGTCACCAACTAATAAATACAAGTTACTGGAAATATGGCCAGTTTCTTCATAAAAAAGGAAATGACTGGTTTGTCTCATATGTATTTTTATTGCTTCACTTTATTAATTTTTTGAGGTAATTGGGGTTAAGTGACTTGTCCATAGTCACACATCTAGTAAATGTCTGAGCTAGAATTTGAACTCATGTCCTCCTGACTCCATGATTGATGCTGTATCCACTTAATTAAGCTGCCTCTTAATGCATTGCTTTAACTAAAGAGAAGAAAAAGTTAGTTTCATGACTATGTCATAAAGGAAAGGAGTTGGCCCAAGGCTAGTCCCAACATTTTTAGAACTCTGAAGCATTTAATATTTAGTATAATTTGGTTCCAATACTCTTCTAGTTGAAGAAGAATATAAACCTCTCTTTTCAGCAAGAAGTACTTCCAAGGTCAAGCATAAATGAAACAATTATAGATAGCATTTAAGGTTTGCAAAATGTTTTATATATCATCTCATTGAGTCCTCATAACACTCGGGTAAGACAATTTCCCTGAGCCTCAGTTTCCTGGTCTGTAAAATGAGGAGGTTGGACTAAATAACTTCTGGTGGCAGTTAAAGAAATTGAGACCAAGAGAAACTTAGTGATTTGCCCATGATTATATAGATAGCAATTTATTAAAAGAAGATTTGAACTGAAGTCCTCCTGATTCTTAAACCCAGCACTCTTTCTACTAAACCACTTATGTGTCTCTAAATGAAGTAGATCAAGAAGCTATAAAATGCTTATAGGATCCTATAAGATGCTGTCAGCTTTTGAAGTTAATTCTACCTATTTAAAAATGTCATGCAAATAAATATTAACTTGCATAGATCACCTTACTCTCCTAAAAAACATCAGCCAGGTATACTGGGTTTGTTAGCAGATGCAAATTAGTTCTAGAATGGAAAGATTCTTTAAAAAAAAACTCTTCAGACTTTAACCCCTCTTAGTATACTAGGTATTACAACTGCTTTCACCACAGTTGAAATTCCCAATCCATTTATTCTTCCTAGTCATCTATTATTATTGGAATGAATTGAAAAATGTTGCTTGAGGTCCTCATGAACTTTCTAGAAAAATAACCAGTGACATATGGCATGAATAGTCATGGATATGAGATTTTTTTGGGGGGGAGTTAAGTGACTTGCCTAAGATCACACAGCTAGTAAGTATTAGGTGTCTGAGGCAAATCTGAAATCAAGAATTCTTGATTTCAGGATTTTCTAATTGGAAAATCATAGGCCTGATTTCTTAAATTATCAGAAAGGATCCCAGAACTCCATCTTCAATTCCCTTCCATTAGGTAGCCATATCTAATCTATATTGTCCAAGTTCATCTAGTGCCCAGGGAAGATTTATACTTGCAAGTAGCCTTGGCTAAATATAGAGTATTTTGAAGGCCAATCTGAGCACCTACTACAAGCAGTTATAGGCCCAGACATGCAGAATTTTAAAAGCATCATAACTAGCCATGAGTCAGCTACTTCCTTGGCTGAGACAGGCTAACATGATGTTTTCAAGCCATAGGAGGACTTCAGGAAATGATTAGGGGAAGGAGCTCACCAATTTCAGATCATGATAAATACCTCAGGAATCCATCAAGAGAAGTAGGGAAGGACTCAGTAAGACATGAGAACCAATGCCAAAATCAGAGAAAAACAAAAGGTGAGTCAGTTGGTGAAAGTTACATCTGTAGCTTCTAATGGGAAAAAATAAGATCTAAGGGACTGGGGAGTACGTAAGCATCTCCTTGAATGATTAAAGTAGAACGGATTTTCAAAGCCTTTCTACCTGAGCAGAAATGAGCCATAAACAAGCACCAGTTGGTCCTGACAGTAGCAGGCTAACAGGAGGTCTCCTTGGAAATACTGTCAGAATGGTATTAGGAATTTGTTTGAATTACTATAAGAACTCAAAATGAACAACATGGAATAATGTTAACAGTGCTTGATTTGGAGTCAAAAGAAGCACATTTGAATCCCAGTTTTTCCATTTTGCCACTGTGGGAATTCAGGCAAGTCACTGGGGCAGGTTTCAGGTTTCCTCATCTGTAAAATGAAATGAGTGGATTAAATAACTTTCAACTCTATATCCATATTCCAATGAAATTAAGCTTTTAACTGAAAAGTATTCTATAGTTCAGATTGGTTTTCTCCTTAGTTTGTAGAATGGCTTGCCTATAACTTTCCAAAGGCATGAGGAACACTTCTCATGAAGAGAATAAAGCAGAACATTGTAATGATGAGTACCTGAGGGACACATCAAGCTTTCCCCTATCAAAATTAGGCCATGTGCTCGAAAAAGATCATTATGACTAGGGCCTTCTCCTAGTTCAACTGAAAAGCTATCTTTGCCTAACAAAGAAATTGACTGTAGTAGCACTGCACAGGAAGGGGAATGGCATCCTAATGCCCATCTTGGAAAGGTTCATAGAGTAAAAGATTTAGAATTAGAAGAACAACTCATCATATAGTCCAAATTTTATTTTATAGATGAGAAAAGTGAGACCCAAGGACCTTAAATGATCTGCCCAATGTCACATAATTAGTAAGCATCTGCTGTTTCTGCTGCTGTTCAATGGTGTTCCACTTTTTGTAACCCCATTTGGAATTTCTCAGCAAAGAAATTGAAATGGTTTTCCATTTCCTTCTCCAGCTCATTTTACAGATATGAAAATAGAGGAAAACAGGGTTAAGTGACTAACCCAGGGTCACACAGCCAGTAAGTGTCTGAGGCTGGATGAAGATGAGTCTTCCTGACTCTAGTACTCTATCTACTAGTTGCTCTTAGCAAGCGTTTGATCCCAGCTCCTTTGATTCCAGAACCAGTATTTTTGGTTTGCTTGCTTTTAATAATTAGATTCTTCCCTTAGATTTTAAATATAAATATGAAGGCACTGGCACTCACTAATTAAGCAACTCCATGGCATCTTAGCCTTTCTTCTGTTACAACAGTGAATACTAATGGCGAAACACAGAAAATTGCAAGATCATTGTGTACCAGAATTTGGACCAATCCTACATCCCACTCTTCTCAGTCCCACTCAGAGTCAAAGAGAGTTTCAACTGAAAGTACATGGGTAGAAGAAAAGATTGATGTCCTAAGAAAGCATAGCTTACCTCTCCCTATAATAAAGGCTTGGTGGAAAAGGTCTTGGGACCCTCAGTTTCTCAGAGTCCTCACTTCAGAGTCATAGTCACCATTCCTTCCATGCCCAATGTACCTCAGTACTGCTGCCAGGTATTTTAGCTAAATTTACCAGTTCTATCCCTGACCTTACTCTGCTTCTCCATTCTGCAGTCTGACTTATTCCCCATTGATCACCTTGTTGGGACTACTCTCAGCCCACCTACCTGAGTTCTCACCTTCTGGTTTACGTCCCAATAATACACTCACAATGAAGCAATTGACCATTGCTTCATTCCCTTTGCAGCCCTCTAGAGCTGAGCTTTTTGGGTGAAGAACTGTGTATTTGTGGCCCTGGACACCTCCCCTACCAACTACCATTCCCCCAGATCATAGCTGTAAATCCAGGGCTATTTGGCCAGCTGGAGATAGATGCTTGCTGCCCTCTGCTGGGCTTAATGAAACCTATGGAGGCTCTCAGTGACCCAAAATTGCTTCAATTAACTGTCTATACTATAGTCCTACCTCTGGTCAATACATTGTATATAGATCAAGGAAGAGGAAAAAAGGATTTCTAGAGGAAATATAATCTGATTTGTGAAGAGAGAAGAGAAAGGTTGAAGAAATGAACTAGAAAAGAGTAGAAAGCAGAAGAGAACAGTTTTTCATTCATTCAAAGCAAGCCTATTAGGAGAAATGAGTGATTTAGGATTAATTTTCTAATCCAGAGATTCTTAATCTTTTTTGTCCTGTGGCCCCCTTTGATAATCTGGTGAAGTCTAAGAACCCCTTCCAGGAATAATGGGTTTTTTAATGCATAAAAATGCATATAACTATAAAGGAAAGCAAAAGCTAATGAAAATTAAGATGAATTTTTCCCAAAACTACATCAAGGTCCTCTTGAAATTTATCCCTTTTCATTTATCTATAACTTATCCTCAAAGATTCCATGGATCCCAATTTAAGAACTCCTGTTTTAATCATTTATATAGTCTATACTTGAATCTCTTACAATGGCAACTGAATTCTCCATCTAGTCTTAAATAAGCAGCAGACATAAGAGCAAGAGAGTTGAATGAAATGAAGTCTATATTTGTGTTGGCTTCCATTAGCATGAATATCTCTTTTGGTTGTATGTTTCTAAATAGACATGATATTTTAGAGAGCTAGATTGCTTTTCATCATTCATAATCTACTGACTAGAAGCCACGAATCATAAATAAAGAACTGAAAGAAATCTCAAAGACCAACTAATCCAATCCCCTCATTTTACAGAAGAGAAAAGTGAGATCAAGGTGTTGAAGTGAGCTGCTCACACAGTAAGCCCCAGAGGCAGAATGTGAACCAGGGTCTCAGAAACCAGAGTCAAAGTTTTATTCACTGTACTAATAAAGGTGCTCCCTGGAATGACAATTCCAGGCATCTTCAGCATTTTCTACCATGGCCAGTAGCAGCTAGGAAAAACCATCCCACCCTAAGGACTATGTTCAATACAATCAAACTAGAACAAGCAAAACAAGACTGGTAAATTTCAAAATAGAGTTTTGTGAGTAGCCAGCCTGATTTTTCTGGAGTAGGTAAATTTTAACAGATGGGGAGGCCCAAAAAAGCTCAATAACAGGCTATGCCAGTCAATGAGCTTGCACTTTTGCTATTCACACCTCAATACCTTAGATTGTTTTTGCCTCTCTTAAATGGAAGGTAAAGTAAAATTTTTTCCCGTAGCTTCCTTTTATAAAAGGCATAATATGTCAGTTATCTTTTTTATTTGCTTCCAGGTGCTTGATTTGGTTTCAACTCTATCATTTTCATTATGCACCCACACAGGTAGCCTCTGGTACTCCTTACCTTCTGTTCATTTTCCTTTTGTATATTGTCTTCCTCTATTAGACTGTAAATTCCTTGTGGGCAGGGATTGTCTTATTTATATCTCCATTGCTCAGGACAGTGCCTGGAACATAGTTGACACATTAAATATTTTTCATGTCATATCATATCATACTGAGCCTAGAACAGAATTTGAAAGTCAGTTACTGATTCCAAGGCTAGTCTGGTGAGTTATGCATACAGCTAGTTTTAGGAGTAATAAATCACAATTAAGGTTTGCAAATGCTTTTCTCACAATAAAGGCTCATTGACATATCTAGAAAAAGTCCACCCAATGGAGAATTGATGCTCTGGAAATTTTAGCAGGATTTCTAATACCAGGGATACATATTTGACTTAGGATTGACAATTATCATGGTGAGTAGTGGAGATGCAGGAAAGTAATGTTTAATTTTAATTAGTATCTTCTTTTCTTAATCAAAGGAATTGTTGCTCAGTAGATGGAGCATTGACCCTTGAGTTATAAAGAATTTGGTTCAAATATTGCTCCAGACACTAACTGTATGACTTTGTACAAGTGAAAAACTCTACTTTAACTTCCTTAGCTGCTAAATGGGGATAGCAATAATAACACTTATTTCCTAAGGTTGTTTAGAGAATTAAGTAAGATAATATTTGTAAAATTCTCAGTATAGTGTCCATCACATAGTAAATGCCTAATAAAGATTTGTTTCCTTTCTTATTTTATTTTTAGTCAATTTATTTTTATTCATTTTATAGACCATACATGTGTCATTTCATTCTAATCCCAAGCTTGCATCAGCTGAATGGCCTAACATAGACCTAGCCCAGAATAAGAGACACCCAGAAGTCAACCATTTAAAAGAGGGTGATAGACTTGGTAAGAGAACTGGAGATCCATTTCATAAGAGAAGAAATTGAGGTCCAGAATATCAAGCCCCTTATCTAAGATCAAGCAGGTTTGGGATTAGAATTTAAATTTTCTGACTCCATGGATACAAAGATTAGATGAAGCAACTGGAGCTATTTATGTTGAAGAAGTCAAACATTTCTTTGTCTTCATTATTGTACTTGGGACACCATCTCCGACACAGGACACCAGAAGAACTATCTCTGATTTGATAAACTTTGTGGGTCAGTGTCCACTTACAGTCTTAGTTCATGAGCCCTAATTCATATGTTTATTTTTATCAGCCAACCAAAGGACACATTAGGGGATTTTTAAGTCATTTAATCAAATAATATAGCAAATACAGTAACAAGGAAAAGATTCTTCAGTCATTCTTAAGCTACACTCTCTCAAAGGTTATTATATCCCAAGTTGGGTGGAGAAATACATTTCTAGAGAACATGCATGGAGGGCATATGTAGGAGAGATGTATGCCCAGAGCACGTATTTGACCAGAGCATCTCATCTCTGATTCTGTGGAGCTGCTGATCTCTTTTGGTAGCATCACTGAGATGCTTTCTATGCCTTGGTACTCCAACTTTATTGGTATTGGGTATAACCTCCGTTGGTCATAGGATCTCCATGTTGATCATCACTCTACATTATTCTGATTCAGCTCAGAATCTCTATTAGTCTCAGGTCCCCATGCTGCTGTCTGGGTTTCAGACATCTAGCTCCTTCCGGTCCAGCTATTCCTTTCTCCTACTGTCTGCTAGGATATAGTGACTAGAAAGTCACTCCATGAGAAGGAGGATATAGATCATTTTAATAAATAGCTGGACAGCAATCAGCCAGACAATTGCCAATAAAAACTAGCAAAAAATTCTAGGCTAAGATTAAATCTATTCTTGTAACTCCCCATGTCTGGTGTTGATTCAAAGTCCTATGGGTCCAGATTTAGGATTAGGAAAGTCCTTTTAATGAAAATTGAATTAAAACCAAAATCCACAAAACCTTTGTGGAGCGTAGGACACCTCACTTCCAGGATTTTTTTGGATTAATGGGCAAATGGAACTGAACAAGAACAAAAAGCTAAAATGAGACAAGACCTTTGCTTGATCCTGGTTCATATTCCTGTCTTTATTAGGTGTATTTTCTAACCACTAAAACCTCTGGTTCTTGTCCTGTTTTCTGGCCACCATAAAACCTCAGACTTCCCCTACATCTGAAATTTTAACGCCTGTCATGGAGATTAATTAGACTTGTTTTGCCCTATCCCAGAGAGAAGAATGAGGGTCGTAAGGTACAAAATGCATAAAAGGCAGACTTTGGTTCATGTAAGGAAAACTTCCTAGCCATTAGAGGTGTGAAAAAGTGGAATAGGCTGTATGTATATTTAATATTCATTCAAATGATCACTTGTCAATGATATTATAGAAGGTAGAGAGCAAACTGTGTCACCAGGGAGAAGGACAGTCATAGACAAATAAAGCCTTCCTCTACAGAGCCTTTCACAGGCCACTGCTCCAATCCTTCGTCTTTCCCTTCTGCAGTATTTATTGTCCTCACATGAAATTGGCCATTAATCATACACTGTCTTGGGAAACTTCCTCCATTCTTGTTTTAAGCTCAGTTTTTTTTGGGAGGAGGGGGGAATTAGAAGGGATGCCTCTTGAGCTTATTTTGCTTATTGCATCTTAACTAGAACTGTGCAAACTGAGACCTGAAAATCTAAGTGTAAGATTTTCACTTAGAAAGTCCAAAGTCTCCCATTGCATTCTGATTTATATCTGGCCACTGGACCCAGATGGCTCTGGAGGGGAGAGTGAGGCAGCCGTACTCCCCTTAAATCCAATTCATTTGCATGTCATAGCATCACCTCCCTGATGTCATGATCTTCTTCAAAAACTGACTAAACTCTGTGATTAAACTATCTTGAGAATAAGATTCAAAGAGTTTTTATACTTCCTTGTCTTTGTCACAATATTTCTTTGTCCTTCTACTTTGTTGTGTTCACTATTCCAACCAAAACAGGGCTTAACTAACATTAGATATTTAAGGAAAATTGATTATGTAATAAAAAATATCTTGTAATGCTGTTGTTGTTGGGGCAAAGACTGAAATATATAATATATGTATGTAAGTATGTATAGGAGATGGGCAACTATTATATTATTCCAGGCTGAAAGGAAGGTTAAAACCTATAAGGATCAATGTCTTAATCATCATCATCAAAAAAAATATTTACATGTCTTTGTTATAGCTGTCAATGCTGTCTCCATGATTATAGAGAGCAAATGATGGCTAGGCACTTTTAAAATATAACTTGACCTAAAGTACACGTAATAATGAACTGTGTTTTAATAGGATCCCACTGAATTTTCCTGTGAGATTGTTCTAGATCATATTCTTTCATCAGATTTAACCAGTGTGTACTGGAGCCAGTTCAAACCAGCTTGAGAGAACCTATTATTAAATTTTCAGCATGAATTTTTGCATCTCAGATATCATCAAATCCTACAAATCTAGATGTAAGAAAGTGATAGAAAAATCCTAAAATGCAGATTAATTTTAAAAGTGTGTCAAGCATTTATTTTTCCCCCAATGAAATTATCAGGACACCCTTGGATTTAACTCAATTTGCAGTTGGATATAATGGAAATAATCACATATTTGAAATCAGAAGATTGGGTTTGAATTCAAACCCTGTGTGACTTTGAGCAAGTCTTTTTCCCCTTTCACCTTCAGTTATCCCATCTGTAAAATTAAGGTTACTTTCTTCTTTTTTGTCAAAACTTTTTGATATGCTGATTAGTTTCGCCAAACTTTATTTTAAATTCCTCTTTTTAAGGAATAGCTGCCTATGTGGGGGTGGGGGAAGGATGTAATGGGAAATGTACCTAATAAAAAAATAATAAAAATTGATTTTTAAATATAAAGGGATTGGGGCAGCTCTGGAGTCAGGAGACCCTGAATTCAAATGTGACCTCAGTTGCTTAGTAGCTGTGAGACATTAGACAAATCAATTCACCTTGATTACCTCCAAAAAAGGATAAAAAAAAAGGGATTTTACAAAATTTTTAACCATTCCTTAATAACTACTTCCCTAGAAAAAGATAAAATCACTAAACACTCTATATTTTTCAAATTTTTAAACACATATGCCCTTACTACATTTTCTCCCCCAAAATAGGAAGTCTTTTTGGGGTAAAAACTGATGACTTTTTCCCTTGTCCCTGAATATCTGTAGCTCTCTTAGAATAATGTGGCTTTTGATAGTCATGTGTCTTGTCGTGGATTTATTTCTATGGCCATGGGGACAGTATGGGCAGCAGTCACAAAGGCACTTAAGTATCTTTTGATGATGATAAAGGCAGTGTGAGTATTGGTCCTTCAGGGCTTTGCCTCCCTTTCAATCTGGAATGCAGTCTTGTGGATTTCTGCAGCTTCGCTATTTACCACATTCCTCCATGATATTTATCATATATATCTGAAGATAGCTGCCTGTTTCACAAGAACCAAACATAAATTCTTCTTCCCTAATGGCTCTTTCATGAAATGAGCATAAATTAACCCAATTGTTTGCACCTTTACAGAGTCCCAGAATTAAGGTGATCTGTGGTCTGAAATTTTTACTTGGGTTTCATTAAATTTTGAGCTGAATGAGACTTTAGATAGCATCTTTCCAACTTCTTAATTTTATAGATTAATTGTACTTATTAATTATTTATTTTACAATTACATAGTCTGATGGCTTTCTCCTACTCTAATCGGTATACTTTATCCTTCAATATAGCTTAAAAGTTTGTATGTCACTTAGATGGTCAAATAATTGAGAGAGTTATCAATTGGTACTCAGAAAACCTTGGTTCAAATCCCAACTTAGCCATTCACTACCTTTTTGACTTGACAAATCACTTTGTATTTTTGTTCCCTTCATTTTTCAACTCTGCACCTCTAGTTTTCATTTGTAAAATCATGAAATTGAGGTAGCTATGTAATCTCTATGGTCCTTTCCAGATCACAACATATGATTCTGTGAATCATTCCCCATGAAGTAATTCATGAGATCATAGACTATGAGTGCTTGGCAGGAACCTTGGAGATCATCTGGGAAAACTCTCTTATTTTACCAATGGAAGCCTGCGAAAACAAGGGCCCCTGGCCAATATCACATACAAGCAGGTAGTGTTGTGAGGAAATATGTCATAGTAAGCAGAACACCAGACTTGGGAATAGGAATTCCTGGATTCAAAAGTTGCCTCAGATGATTAAAAGCTATGGGCCCTAAGCAAGTATTTTAATCTCTTTGAAACTCAATTTATGGTTATAGAATCATAGATTTGTAATTGTAAGGTATGTCAGAGGCCACCTTGTCCAACTGCCTCATATGTAAAATTATAGAGTTGTAAATCTCAAATAATACATGTAATATACTTTACAGACCTCAAAGCATTATCCCTGCTGTAAGCAATTATTATTGAATTATATAAAATGGTAATATTAATATTAATGATTAATTACTATTCTTTTATACCTGAGAGAAGAATGTATATCTCTTGACTTCTCTCCCAGTTATTCTTCTGCCAAAACATGTCAGTTCAAAGTGACAATATTCAGGTACTCTAAAAGGCATTCTCAAATTCTAATAATAACCCAAATCTCAGAATTTCAGAACCAATGGACTTTAAGTCCCAATATTTGAATATAAAAAATGTTATCATCTTAGAGTCCATGGATGACTATTATAAGAAAAATGACTACTTCACACAAGTTAGTATATTTATTAGTTGTTAGTCTATTTATTAGTTACTGTCAGTCTTCTCTCACAAGTTTGACATGTACTTCTCACCACCATGGAAAATGTGAAGTCAGGGAAGGTATGACCAATTGAATGAATGCTGTATCCTTACTGAATGTCCTTTCTATGTAATAGGTAAGTAAACATCCTTTGTTGACTTTTTTAATGGTCTGCAATCATCTCCTTTCATTCCATTTCTCAAATTGGGCCAGGCCTGACCTAGAAGTTATCCTCAACTTCAGGAAATAAAGAGATTTTTCTAATTCTAAGTATAAAACCTTATTCCAAAGATACTCATTTCATCTACTTGCTTGAGTCACTCACGTACAAGAATTTCAATAGCAGGAGCCCTCTCTCCACTAACCATACCACAAACTATCTGTACCTTAGTTTTTGATAATAACTATAATAATAACCACTAACTAGCCGATTTTATGGCTACAAATTTTTCCTGATTTAACTTGCCTTTTCCTGGGGATAGCACATATACACTAGTGGGCCCAACCAGGCTTTGGAAAATCCAAAGTTACCTCTAATCCATGATGTTGTAGGCCCTGAGCAGAGCTTTATATCTACAGCCAATGAAGAGATGAAACTCTGAGAATTTACATACCAACTCAATTCACTCTTATTCACAACAGAGATTCTGGAAATGTAAGATGCAGCATCACTCCATTTGTATCAAACTGGTAATGCTTTCTCACTTCTCATCTGCCAGGAGGGTTAGTTCTCCAATTGACTTTGTATTTCCCAATTTTGAAAATACAGCCTGTGATCAAATTAAAGGCTTCTACCAGTCATGTGTTCCAGCAGGTACTTCACAGTATCTCTAGGGACTTCTGGGCATCAAACCTGTGGCAGACCTGGGCAACAGGAGCTGGCATAATGCCCACAGTTCTGGCCTGCCAAACAGAATCATTTGTTTTCATCATAGAGCTCCAAGTGCCTAGAAGAAGCTTCTTTCCAGCCCTCCCATCCAGCTAAGCTCCTGTTTCCCCATCTCCAGTAGGCAAAGAGGGGAGCTATCCATTAGGTTTGATTCACTGCTGATTGCAGATTTGGAAAAAGAGTGAGCATACAGAAAATGAAAAGCACCCAGGTCCAATGAGCTGAGGCAAACGTGTTTTCCTGAAATTGTTGATAAGCATATCTGTCACTGACACCTGGGGAGAGCCCTTGCATTTGTTTCCCCAGGCTCTCTCTGCTTCTGTTGTTGCAATAATTTAATTTTGGGACAAGATCAATCCCCACCAGCAAGGCTGTGAAAGATTTGCTGGTACAGGCACCAGGCAGGGGAGATGCAGCACCAGCCCCTGCAGTTATTAAATCAAGGACTAGAACCCCTTAGAAACCTGGTACAAGGAGGAGGTCAGATCTTATCTGGTTCCTCCTGGCTTTATACTTACCCTGTTCTACAGGCTTCTGTTTTAAATTAGCATCAATGAAACAGAATTAACGTATGGTTCAGTTGCCTTTAGGTCACTCCATTTTGCATAAATGTCCTGGGCAAATTACTGATTGTCACTGTTTGAGCCTTTTCCACTTAAAACTGTCATTTGAGTTTTAGAGCTGATAAGAATGATTTATTTGGCTTCTTTTTAACAACAACTTTTCAACAGATTTTACCATAAAGTATACAATAAAACTTTGGGGGAAGGGAGAAAGAAACGAAAGGAAAAGGGGATGGATAAAGACTTTTGGAATATCTCATGTGAATAGTTTTAGCAACTAGAAAAGTGGCCATCAGCATGGTCTTTGTGTCATTTTCCTTTTAAAGAGAAAGGGTCTAGAATTCAAACTTGATCTTCATAGGGTTTTAGGTAAACTTGGCAGACCCTGTAGCCTGAAAGATTGGGCCCATTTGTTTATCCATCTCACATTCTGAATTCTGTTTAAGTTGAAAAGCACCATTGATTTTAAAACATACATCACCATAATCTTCCATCCTTGAATGGCAGCAAATTAAGACAGTTGAATGTGGTAAAGTCATAGAATTTTGGAGTCTTGGAGGTCATCTATGTAGCATCATCTTAACCTAAGTTATCAATTTCCTTTACAAGGTTTTTGTTGCAGCTGAATTATTTTTCAGTAATGTCCAACTCTTCATGAACCCATTTGGGGCTTTGTTGCTAGAGGATTTGTCATTTCCTTTTCCAGTTTATTTTACAGAGGAGAAAACTGATGCAAACTGTTAAGGATTTGCTCAAGGTCACACAACTAGTAAGTGTCTGAGGCCAGATTTGAACTTAGGAAGATGTCTTCTTGACTCCAGGTCTGACACTCTAACTACTACACCACCTTCTCTTTTCCAATCTCATTGGCAAAAGATTATACAAACTCAAATGATGAACCCCATCCCTTCTGGTTCTGAACTCATTTTCAGCTACATTAGTTTACTCAAATTTCCTGTGTGATGAGATACTGTTAGATTGCTGTTCAGGGTACCTTTATAACAGAACTTCAAAAAACATATCTATTTTATCCTTGGGACTCAGTGTGACCTGACTGCCCTCATGGTCTTGTGTTAACTGCCTTGAACAAGGGGATTCAGCAGCAGGCTCAGTATATTTTGTCTGTTTTCTGGAAAGCAGAATTTTTATAGGTTTATGGTCAAGGGAAGATCTTAAGTCTGTACAACTGCCTATTAAAGGCTATTAAAGGCTATAAACAGGACTATTAAAGAATATATGATAAAACTTGGCCTGCAGACTAATTATGTGGGGCCAAATTATGTGAGATATTATTTTCACTCATCATTCATTGTAGAAAGGAATATAATAAAAAACCCAAGAATGATTCTGCCTAGCAAGATACTGACAACATCAGTGCTCATAGTAGCCAGACCTCCCATCAATTCTACCCTAATTTTTTTTATTCCTACTCCCAGATTCTGAATCTAACCTTTTTCCTGAGGATACAGTCAAGAAAAAGAGCCAAGATAATCTGAAAAGCAATAGAATCTTAGAATTAAAGAGGCAATTTAAGAGATCTTCTACTTTTGTCTTCATTTTACAAACTTGAGCACAGAGATGTGAGATTAGAGACAGAAAATCTAACCATTTAGTTAATGGAAGACAAAGATGGTACTTTAACCTAATTCTTCTGAGGTTTTTTGAGTTCTAGCTCAGTGGTCTCCTATAAGAAAAAAAAAAAAGAATTTACATTTCCCAGAATTCTCTAGTGCTGAGACTGAAGTTTTGACTATTGATTATTCTTGAATTGGATCTTGCATTTCCAATAAGTACAAAAGATTCTGCTTAGTTACTAAATCTTTCACAAGGACCACTCAGTCGTCAGCAGAAGGGAAGATATTTATGATAGTCTGATTTCAGAAAATAGGGTCATTTTACCTATTTTTAGAAATGGTTCCAATGAAATGGGAATATTCAATGACCCTAAGCAGGAAAAAAGTAGGAGAATTTGCTCCAACTAGAGCATCATTCATTTATTTGTTCATTTATTTGATATATATTTACTGAGTGTCCACTCAACAGGACCTGTTCTAGGTGCTGCAGAGAGATACAAGGATGAATTAAGCAAGGTCCTACCCTAAAGGAATTTACAGTAAAGATAGAAAGGGGAAAAAATTCAGAAATAATAATAAAATTGCATAGTATTTTGTACATAACTATAATAAGAAGTAAAAGAAATCTATGGGAGTTCAGAGGAAGATCAGAGAATACTTCATAGAAGAGGTGACATTTGTATGTACCCTAAAAGCTAAATAAGAATTCAATAGGGAGAGATGGAAGAAAGGACAATCTTCATGGGAAAGCCAACAGCATAATAAAAAGAATCAGAAAAAAGTAAAATCAGGAATAGGAAGTATTCTAGTTTACCCAGAAGTGGGGTCCAGTGAACTTAATATTTTCCTTCATAGTCTAATTGTAGTTTATTTTATGCATTTAAAAACATTACAGTAAGAAGAGGGTCCATATACTTTATCACGCTGCTAAAGGGGTCCATGACACAAAATTTTTTAAGAAACCCTAAACTAGAGTCTAAACTGTATGAAGGGGGGGGGTAGTGAGATTGGTTGGGACAAGATCAAAAAGAGACTTAAGCACCACCCTAATGGATTTAAACTTTATCCTGTAAACAAAGAGCCTCTAGTGAAGGAATTTGACCATGAAAGTGAAATGATCAGGTTCTAATCTGTCAGCATCTTATAGGATGGAGGGGCACTAGATATTGAGAACTTTTAATAATTTTAGAAAGAGATAACATGAGACTATTCTAGATCAATGGTAATAGAGAAAGGAGAAAATGGAGGAGTAAGATACTGTGAAGATAGACCTAAATGTCCATTTTTTAAAAAAAAAATACTATATGAAGTAGGATTTATGGGATTGAAAGGGATAAGTAATCCAGGAAGAACTACCTTCAAATTAAGGAAGGAAGGAAGGAAGGAAGGAAGGAAGGAAGGAAGGAAGGAAG
>JAJPUD010000189.1:663811-694631 GCA_023553655.1 Myrmecobius fasciatus | reverse complement strand
GAGGGAAGGAGGGAGGGAAGAAAGGAGGAGGAGGAAGGAAGGAGAAGGAAGGAAAATGGGAGGAAGAGAGGGAGGAAGGAAGAAGGGAAGGAGAGAGGGAAGGAAGAAATGAGGTTAGAATCTTATGATTTATTTTTGATGAAGCCATGCTGACTCTTTGTAATCAGTTTCCTTTTCTAGCCATTCATTAATCTTTTCTATAGAAAAACATCCTAAAATTTTTCCAGGAAACACACTGGCATAGAGTTTATGCATATCATTCTCTTCCACTTGGGAGTAGATGGTGAAATAAAGGTAACTTTTGCCCTTTTCAGTCCTACAATACCTCTCTTGTTCTCAAATAGGCTTTCCAAAAATCTATAACAGTAGCACTATAATCCTACTTAGCAATTCTTTCCATACCAGAGAATATAGTTCATCTGGGACAGGTAGCATGAGTTTATTGAGGATGGTATGTTTGTTGCTGACATACAATATCCTTACTTAATTTTGGATGTCAACTTACCATTTCTCATTTTTTTTCTGCACCCTTCAGTCTAAAAGCCATTTTTATCTTGGTAAAGACAAAAACAAAATTAGATCTAAGAATCTCCCTCTTCTCTTTTGTTAGTTATCATGCCAAGCAACAATGCTATGCCTTCTTTGATTCTTCTCTTTGCTCTGGTATAGCTTAAAATATTTTTATTGTCTTTAATTTTCCTTTACAATGTTAGCTCTTTCTAAGCTTTTACACTTGACACTATGCTGATGGTACTAAATTGCTCCATTTTTTTTTGTCTTCAAGCCTTTTCCTGCCTTTATTTCCATCTTCCCAGGACTTATGGGCTATAGAGGATCATGTGTTTTAGAGGAAGGGAAATGGTCTTCTCTAATATATCCAACTGATTTTCCCCCTCTTCCCTTTTAATATCATAGGCAGAGAGGCATCAATTAACAAGGTTGTAGATGGAAGTTAAAGGCTTCCAACGGATTCCAGAAAAGTGAAATGGAAAGAGAAAATAGAATGTGGAAGGTAGAAAGTATGGAATGTGGAAAGAATACATGTTTATAGAACTTTTATCTCAGCAAAAACTAGGCAGGAAAATCAAGAGGCTTTTCTTCAGGCAACAACAAAGTAATATCTTATATTTGTATAACCCCTTAAAGTTACAAGATAGTTCTACATAGTTGAAGTTCTATACAGAAGACAAGACAGATATCAATGTCTTAATGTCAAAAATGGGAGTCACAGAATTTAGATCTGAAAGGGAACTTTTGAGACCAGAGGATCATAGACCTAAAGAAGAAAGAGTCTTGAGAGGCCATCCAGTCCAAATCTTTCATTTTTGCAAATGAGTAAACTGAGGCCCAAAAAAATGTGACTTGTTCAAAGCTACATAGGTAGAAAATGTCACTGGTAGATTTGAACTCAGTTTTCTAACTCTAAAATCAGTGCTTTTTCCATTGTGTCATCTAATCTAACACCCTCATTTTACAGCTGAAGATTCTAACCTGCTTACTCCTTTTTTTGATGAAGCAATGCTGACTCTTTGCAATCATTGCTTCTTTTCCTAGCCATTCACTAATCTTTTCTTTAGACATATGTCAGAGATAGATTCTAGAATTTTTCTAGGAATCAGAACGAAACTCACTGGCCTCCCTCTTCCTAGCCCCCCCCCAAAAAAAAAACCTCTGAAGCCAAAAGAAATGTCAAAGTGATTTGTTCAAGGTCACATAGGTAGCAAGTAGCAGAGTTGGGGTTCAGATTCAGGAAACTGAGTCTCAGCTATTGACTTGCTCACAGTCACACATATCATTAGTATTCAAATCACTTTGACTTCAAATTCTTTGTCTTTCCTTGGATCTTGTTGCAGACTGTAAATGTAACTCCAAAATAGAAAGTTTTACGTATTTCAGGGAGAAATGAATTGCTCCTTCATATATTTAACTCGATTTTGATGTCAGGTTTGAAAGAAATTCATGCTCAATGATAATTTTTAAAAATTTTTAATCTCAATTTGTAAAATAATTTAGGCTACTGATCACATTCTGGCTAAAGTACTCTTTTCTAAAATTACCTAATGAATTGAATGGTGAAAGGGTGCTAACATTACTTTAGGACACCCAGGCAAACTAATACAGAGTTTTCTGGGTCATCGTCATCAAAATAAGGAACAGAGCCCTTCATTAAAGGAGATTAATCCCAAGGTTGTGTATTATCCAGGGTCAACACTACCCAACCAAGCAGTGAGGCAGAAAGAATAGTTAGAAGTAAAGGTCAGGGAACCAAGGTAATACTGAAAATGAAGACCAGGATGAAGGAAAGAAATCTGATGAACAGTGGGAAGTAGAACTAAGAGGCTGGCAAACCAGAAATAGAAGGAAAGAAAAAAGGCACATAAGTAGAACCAGAGTAGTGGAAGAAAGTATCCATTAGGATAAGGCTAAAATACTTGGCTGCATTTGTGGTGTCCATATTTGTCCGTTGACCATCCCTGATACTGGTGGTCAAAGGATCCAGATTCAAATACTCCTTCTGAACTACTTGTATCACCTTGAACTTAAACTTAGACTTCTATTTCCTCATATATATGATAAATTGAAGGGGTTGGGCTATAAAATAAGTGGACTGTCAATTTCTAAATCTTTGATCCTGTCTGGCAGCTAAAATCTTGTATCTCCCAAATAGTCTTGCCCTTGCTTTCTCAGTCCAGTTCTCTGGACCTTGATAGCTATAGGGTAAAGAAGTATCCTCCAAAGAACATATTCCTATGCACTTATTTACATGGAACAGTCACAAGTCACAATTATGAACAGTGTGCTGAAACTCTGGGTTAATTTCCCATGATGTAGAATGTTCAGCATAGAGTGTCAGTAAAATTGAACAGATGAGTTTTTCGTTGCTAGGCAACCTCACTGCAGAATCCTCTTCCTTCCCTTCTGAGTGCCCCTATTCCATCTTCTCAAACAAAAGTTAGCATGCTTCCTGGACACTTAACAGCAGACACATATTTAGTCGTGGCATTAATAGACGCCCAACGAATTTTTGTATTAGAAACTACACGCTGCAGCAAACTTGTCAGTGCTTTACAATTATGATCTCATGTGTTACAGGGGAACTTGTAGTTTTCCAATTTATGCATTTTCCCTCTCAGTCAAGGATGAGCCACTTCCATTTATTTAGGGCTTCGGTTACAAAGTACTTTATATACAAATCATCTACTGTTCTCAACAACTCTATGCAGTCATCAGGGTTAGAATTATTTACCTCCATCTTACAGATGAGATGGCAGATGTACCCAAGGACACCTGAGTGGTAAGTGATGGAATCCAAGCTTCAAAGCAACTCATCTAAATTCATGCCTGACTACTGAGTAAGAAAATAGTTCACTAAATGAAAGATATGGAAGCAAAAGTTGTATGGTGGAAGTCAAAGTTTCACAACAGAAAGGGCACTGCATTTGGAGTCAGAATTCTAAATCTGGCACTAACACTACTTGTGCGACCTTGAGTGAGTCACTGAATTACTCTAGACTTCAGTCTTCCCAACTCTAAAATTGTGATTAGAATTGAAGGATCTTCCAACATGGAAAGATGATACTTGTAACTCATAAGAACTTTCTCATTATTATGACTTAGAAGGAATAGATATAGATATAGATAGATAGACAGAAGGCAAGGGTATGAGTTGAATATGAGCTCATATCTAGATAATATCTAGAAAATAAAATAAAATTAAGAGGTGAGAGAGGAATGTACTTGGACAGAGGTAAATGGAGTAAATTATCTCACATAAAAGAGGCAAGAAAAAGCTTTTACAATAGAGGGGAAGAGAGGAGAGGTAAAGAGGAGTGAGTTACCTTTACTCTCATAAAAACTGTCTCAAAGAGTAAATAACATACACACTCAATTGGATACAGAAATCTATCTCAAAGTTTCTTAAATTGTGAGTCATGACCCCACATAGGGTCATGTAATTGTGGAGGTTGCAAAATTATGGTTTATTATTAGTAAAGTTTGATTTGTATATCTATTTTATATATTTTTATACCTAGGGTCAGATAAAAATTTGTCAGGCAAAAAGGGATCACAAGTAAAAAATAGTTTAAGAGAGTCCTGATCTATCTTACCCTACAGGAAAGAAGGAGGAGAAGAGAACAAAGAGGGGAAGATTAAAAGAAGGAAGGGCAGATTGGGCAAAGGGATAGTCAGAAGCAAAACACTTTTGAGGAGGGACAGGGTGAAATAAGAAAGATGATGGAATAAACTGAGAGGGGCAGAATAGGATGGAGGGAAATACAGTTAACAAAAGTAAATGTAAAAAAAATTTGAAGCAAGTCTCTCTGATAAAGGCCTTATTTCTCAAAAATAGAGAACTGAGTCACAATTATAAAAAAGAACCATTTCCCAATTGATAAATGAACAAAAGATATAATCAATTTTCAGATGAAGTCTGAAGTCATATTTTAAAAAGCTCCAACTATTTATTGGAGAAAAGCTAATTAAAACAATATTGAGTTACTACCACAAACCTATTAGAATGATTAATAGTACAGAAAAGGAAAATGAGAAATGATGGAAGGGATGTGAACAAAATGAAATACTAATGCATTGTTGGTGGAATTGTGAACTGATACAACCACTCACTAGAGCACTTGGAACAATGCCAAAAAAGCTGTAATACCATGTATACTCTTTAATCTACCAACCTACTAAGTCTGTATCCCAAAAGAAATGGAAAAAAAACAAAAAGAAAAATTACTTATGCAGACAAAAATATGGATATCAACTCTTTTCTGGGAGCAAAGAACTGGAAATTGAAATGCCCATTGATTGAAGAAAAGCTGAATAAATTGTAGTATATGATTATGACAGACACTACTGTGCTATAAGAAATGATGAACAGAATGCTCTCAGAAACAGCTGGAAAGATTTCCATGAACTGATGCAAAGTGAAATGTGCTATGTACAAAGTAAAAGCAATATTTTAAGATGATCAGCTGTGAATAGCTATTTTCAGAAATACAATGATCCAAGACGGTTCTGAAGGACTAATGATAAAAAAAAATTTTATCCATACACAAAGAAAGAACTGATGGTGTCTAAATACAGACTGAAACATACTTTTTAAATATTTCTTGAGGGGATTTTTGGGAGGAGAGGTCGATCACAACATGACTAGTATGGAAATTTTTGCCTAACTACACAAGTATAACCTGTATCAAATTGCTTGCTTTCTCAGTGAGATGAAAGTAGGTTGGGAGGAAAGGAGAGAATCTGGACCTCAAAATTTTAAAAATTAAAAAATTTTTTAAAAGAAATAAAATACTAAATAAAAAAGAAAGTTATTTTTAAAAAATAATTGAAAAATCAACCTGTCAATAATTCCTATTTTTATAAGTTTTAAAGCTTTATGAAGCACTAAACTTTTGCAAGTAATATTATTTTCATTTTGCATATAAGAAAAATTAGACTAAGTTATACTAATGTGCTCATGGTCAGACAACTAATAAGCCAGGACTCAGGTCTTCTGATTTCTTACTCCCAAACCAGTACTCTATTTATAATACCAAGAAAAAGTCCCTGTCCTTGGAGATTTTTTGCTTTCTGGGAGAGACAAGAATGTTCACATGAAACAACTATAAATCAGAGAATAGAAAATTAAATACTCTTTCATATGGCACAAAGATAAGGACAGATCCAAGGAAGGAATCTCCTTCTACTAATGCAGGTCAACACCTTCTCTCCAATTTAGTCTCATAATCTTGAACACTAAGAGACCAGATAGACTAGTCCATGGTCATGTAAATAATTACATAGCAGATGGACTCAAACCAAGAATATCCTGGCCTCACAGTCAACTCTCCATAAATTATGACAAAAAGGGGGACCTGAACTAAAAAAAAAGTCTTCCTGGCTTCAAGACCTCTCTAAACTATGCCATGTATGCTTTCCAGACTACAAGAGCAATCATAATTCATAGAGCTATTCTCATCAATGAAAAAGAATTGTTTTTCAGAGAGGAAATAATGAATAATGTGGAACAGAAGGGAACAGGCATATTCCAACAGAAAGTCTAGATTTTGGCAAAGCAGATTTCAAAGTGTTTTAGAGACCGGAAAGGTAGGGTCCTATGAACCAAACATCTCCAAAAGAAATCAGCTTAGGAAGGATGAAAAGTTTCCAAAAAATTAAGTCATGAAAGGAAATAAAAGGAAAAGGTGGATGCTTTCATGAGAATGGTATGCATTCACAAAAAATTCATCAGGGAACATGGATTTTTAGAAAATACAAAGGATAGAAGGAAGGGCAAGAAATAAAGCATATAAGCAAATGAGGGTAAGAAGAATTTCAGGATCACTAAAGTTTAGAATGGACTGAGACTATTGCAGAAAAATAAGGACAACAAAAAAGTTTTCATAACTATATTAGGGAATAGAAAAGAAGCCCGGAAGAGCCAGAATTACATGACATAGAGTCAACAGGATTTTGATGCAGATTAAATGAAGAAAATAGAGGTACAATTATACACATCTCATGTTGCAATTTTCCACATCTCAACTTTCCTCATCATGCTTTCTTTCTTTCTTTCTTTCTTTCTTTCTTTCTTTCTTTCTTTCTTTCTTTCTTTCTTTCTTTCTTTTTTCTTTTCTTTTTTTTTTGCTTTTTGCTGAGGCAATTGGGGTTAAGTGACTTGCCCAGGGTCACACAACTAGGAAAAGTTAAGTATCTGAGACTAGATTTGAACTCAGATCCTCCTGACTTCAGGGCTGGTACTATATTCACTGTGCCACCTACCTGCCCCCCCATCATAGTTTCAATATATCAGGTCAACATAAATTAAACTGGAATTTTGGAGGAGTTTTGCAGAAGTTACCAATGTCATGAAAGTCAGGAGATGATTCAGATTAAATATTTAACCCAAATTTTACAAAAAGGTATTATAAACAGCCCATAAAAAATTCATACTTCTCTTGTATGAAGAGAGAACCAAAATTTTTACAAGGATTTTCCATATTATAAAGACACCATACCCCAACCCCTGCAATGTGGAAGTAGTAAGTGTACTTAACTATTACTTTGCTTTTTTTTAATCCATGCTAAGAATTAACTTTGAACTGAAAAGAACAAAAGAAAAAATGGCTGATAGGCCACTGAAATCAAAGATGAGGGAGAAGATAATAAAAGAGCACATTAACACTGGACTTCAATAAAACAATTACAGAAATAAAAGAAGAGAAATAATTGAATACTGATTTCTTCTGCCCATTAATACAATAAAAATTATTAAATTACCCAAATTACAGATTTAGTACTGTATTAAATCAAAATGCCAAAGAATTTCAGAATTAGATATAATAATGGCAAAATTCATTTAAAGGAATAAAAAAGCCAAGATACCGAAAGATATAATGGGAGTTGGGTGAGGAAGAGAGGAAGAATGATGGAGTTCAGGCACAGTAAGAATTCAGTACTACAAAGCAATAATTTTTAAAACTATCTACTAAAGGATTTTTAAAAATTGATCAGTGGAATGAGCTAGATAAGCAAGACCTAGAAAAAAAAAGCTTGCACAGCAATCTGGTATTTGATAAATCCAAGAACAGAAATAACAGAGAAGGGACTCTTTCTTTGACAAGAACTTCTAGGAAAACTGAAAGCAACCAAATGAAAAAGAGGTTTAGATAACTATCTTATGACATATGCCACAATAAATTACAAACTGATTAGATAATTTAAGCATGGAAGTCAAGCCAAAAAAAATTAGAAGAGAAGAGAAAGTCATATCTTTCATAAATGTGGCTAGGAGGAAAAATTTACACATACAAAAGGAAAAAAGATTAGAAAAGATAAAATAGATAATCATTTCTTCTGTACAATTAAATTTTGCACAAATGAAACTAAGGTAGCTAGATCTAAATAAAAGACAGAATTTGCAAAAGTGATGTTTGCATTAACTATATCTTACCGAAATTTGATTTTAAAATTTCCAGGAATTGATACAAATCTACAATATTAAGGGCCATTCCCAATAAACAAGCGATTAAAACATATGAACAGTTTATAAAAAGAAATACAAAATATCCAAAGAAAACCTGTAAAGTGTCCAACAATCACAAATAATCAGAGATACATATTTAAAAAAAAAAAACTCTACAGTGTCATCTCCCACCCATCAATTAAGCAAAGATAGTAAAATTGTTTGTTGGGAGGAGTGTGGGAAGACATACATGTTAATTCTCTTTTGGTGAAACTATGAATTATCTCAAATATTCTGGAAAACAACTTGGAATTATATAAGAAAAATTACTAAGACTACTGAGACTGCACTCTAAGGAAGGTATTATTAATAAGTTATTTGTATAATCATTATTTTCAATTATAAAGATCTAAAAATAAAACATATGCCCAAAGATGGAGAAGTGGCTGAAAAAAATTGTACAACATGAATATAGTATGACAATAGAATGACAAATATGAGGAATTTAAAAATACTTAGGAAGACATAGAAAAAGGTACAAAAAATTGTACTTTACCATGATTAGAACAATATAAAGAAATATGTCAAATCAACAAATTCTGGTCAAATGCAAGGGTCGCTTTTAGTATCATACTATTAAAGTAGGCAACATACTTCATAGTTAAGATTATTTGGTACTAGGATATTTGTTGGGAAGTGACTGTTAGGTTGAAATTAAATCTATCCATTTTTTAAATAAATAAATTTAATTCTAAAAGAGAATCTAGTTGCCCTGGTGACTTGAATTCAACAAGTACAAGAAGGTATTATTATACTATCTCCTTACTTATCTTAGGTTTCACCTCTCTATTAGCCATTTTTCTTTGTCCTTTTCACTCCAAAGGCTATTAAATCACCAGGACAGGATGAACAGGGTAATAAAAAATAGACTTACTTATCAAGGAGTCCCTCAATGTTCCTCCGAGCTTTGGAGGGCTGGCTGTATCTTCTATGGCAAAGACTAAAAATGACTGAGAAAACATTTCCTGGTCTCTGTTCATCTTTGGTTTTTTCCTTATCCATATGCATAGGGAAAAGACAGAGGTTTAAGCCTCAAAAGATAGGAAACCCCAAATACTAGATTTTTGTGTAGATTTTTGGGAAATAATCATTTATTGGTTTATTATCTATCATGCATACATTAAAACTGAATGAACCTTAAATATTAGTTCAATTTGTCTAGTCCAACATCTTCAGTTTATAGATGAGGAAACTGAAATGCCAAGATGTTGTCATTTGCCCAAAGTTATCATGCAATTAGTAAGAAGCAGAACCAACTAAATTCTCTGACTTCAAATACAATGCTCTTTTATACTAGTTCATGCTTTCTTACTGAAATGTTGTAAGAAAAATTCTTAGAAAACCCTTACCTGCTATGTAAACATGTACTAGTGCATAGTATTTTCATTGTTTTATTGTTCAGCTGTGTCTCTTCATAACTCCATTTGGGGTTTTGATATTTTCTTCTCCAGCTCATTTTACAGATGATAAAACTGAGACAAACACAGTGAAATGACGTGCCCAGGGTCATTCAGCTATTAAATGTCTGAGACCAGATTTGAATTTGGACTTCTTGACTCCAGGCCCAAAGCTCTAACCATTGGACCAACCCTAGGTTAGAATATTCCAAATAATAGAAACACTCTCAATTATTAGCTTGTCTTTCAGTTTCAGGACACTTGTTCCCATGTTCAACCTTCTTGGGGATCCTGATCTTATTCTCTATGGTGATAGTTACTCCCCATCCTACTGCTCAGTTTATGTCCTCTGTTCCCCACAAGTCCAGATTCACTGTTCTACCTGGAGCAACAACAAAGATCATTGAGGAAAATAGTAAAAAATGACAACTCAAGACTTCCATTCCTAGGGTACAACAGTGTGCATTATAAAAGGTGAAGGCAGGAAGAGAAACTGCCATGTTCAGGGACCAGTAGCCTCTGGGACATGGCAATCATCAAAAAAAGGGGTAAAAGACCTGAACTTCTCATAGCATAGTTTAGTAGGAAGAGCAATGGTTTGAAAGCCAGTTAACCTGATTTCTGGTTCCAGGTTTTATCAATAACTAGCTGCGTGCTCTTGGGTAAATTTTCTACCCTTCTCAACTTCAGTTTCCTCATACATCATTTAATTCAATATAACAAAAATTTATTAAGCCCCTACTTATATTAAGCCCCTACATCATATTATATTATATATTAATTATATTAAGCCCCTATTATAGCTTATACAACACTGTTCTGTTAGAGACATGAAATTAAAAGGGTTCCTTACCTCATGGAGCTTACAGTCTAGTATCAGAATTAAAAACAAGCACAGATATCCATAACATGCAAAATTAGATTATAAGTGCATTCCAAGTGCTATGAAAAATATGAGAGTAAAAAGCTATTACCGGTAGAGAAGGTTTAGGGAATATGTGACATTTGAGATGGGAGTTAAGCAAACTAAAAGTCAAAAGATGAGAGAGGGTATCTTAGATATAGGGAACAGTCTGAACAAAGGATGAAGATAGAAAAATCAGGACACATTTGAGAAACTTGTGGGAGAAAATTAGAGGGCTTTCATGATCTTAATAAATTGCCCTTTCTAGCGCTGATATTCTGCGGCTTTATATGTAGACAATTAGAGGCAAACTACCCATTCACCAAGGCCCAGCAACAGTGCCTCTCTATAAGGTTTCAAATACTGTCTAAGATTGCATGGTTTCTTTTCATGACATTTCCCCATCTTTCCCTTCAAGGTTGCTCTTACTCATTTTAAACAGATTTCAACTGTGCAAAGATGGGATGTGGCAGAAGATACAGATGATCACCTACATTATGTCAGATTCTTCCATTTCTTTATTGTTTAACCCACAAGACTAGTGAAAAGACAGCTAAAGAAGAGTCATTGAAAGTGGGGTACAGTAGTAAATAGATCACTGGACTTGGAATCAGGAGCCAAAGGTTGAGTCCCTCTCAAACACTTATTAGCTGTGTGACTAGAAAAGTCACTTAATCTCTTATTTGTTTGACAACATGTATCCAAAAAGAAAATGGCAAACCATTCCAGCATCCTTGCCAAGAAAATTCCAAATGGAGTCATGAAAAATTGGACACAGTTGAAACAACTGAACAACAAACATTAGTAGAGTAGACAGAAAGATCTGAAGTCAAACCAGTGTCAGAAATTTCCTAGCCGAATGAACCTGGGAAAGTCACTTAATTTCTGTTTTCCTCAGCTTTCTCCACTGTAAGATGAGGATAATAATAGTGCACATCTCCAAGGATTATTGTGAGGACAAAATGAAATGATAGTTGTAAAGCTCTTAGTACAGTGTCTACTGAATTTACGCCCTTCCCCTTATTATTTTACCACTCAGAGCCTGGAGTTCTTCATTTGTAAAATGTGAGAAATCATGATTGAACTACCTATCTCACAATTTGGAACCAAACTCATTGTTTTATTTGCTATGTATATCCAAGAGATATGTATTAATGGTGAAATATTTTGGTTTGGTTGTCCATTCAAGTGCAATAGGTGCTCTTCATCCACTTAGTTTTTCCATTTGGAATAATTAGACAAAACTATTTTGTAACAGTTGATCTCATTTAGGATGCACATTTCAAATTTTTATGCCATTTAGAAATAATGTCAACCACGAATATTTGGAGAACCATACAATTTATAGAGAACAATTCTCCCATTTAGACTCTGCATTGAACACCCACTATCATGGTACAAAACATATACACCAAGTTTTTTTCTTCCCATGATAGCAAAGTTAGCAAAATTATCTCTATTATCACATCTTTCAAAGAAACTTGAAAACTCTCTGTGCAAGTTCATAGATCCCCTTCAATTTATCCACATACCTCTTGATATATATTTGGTATACTCTTTGTTGGAGATTTTTAAGGGGACATTCTGCTCTATTGAATCATGTTATTCTTTATATTCACAAACAATAAGCACAGTAGGATCTTATGTTCTCTGCATTTTCAGTCAATTGGGAGAGGATGAATTGACTAAGAGAAAAAGAATGAGTAGAATTGCCTGTGGGAAACAGCACAATGATTTCAATGACCCAAGCTTTTCTCTGAAACAAAAGTCTAACGATATCCTTGTATTGTCACTCTATTGTTACTGGCCTTAGAATACTACATTCTCTAAAAATGTAAAGTTGTGCATTATCCAACAGACAATAGAGTGGTATATGATTTATGTTAGTAATATACATTATATTTTCAATAAAGAACTACATAAGAAGAGTTATTTAAAGGGAAAATATACGATCAAGGGACCTGGACAATCACAAAGTAAATGAAAAGAATAAACAACCAATGAAAAAGTTTGTGTCCTCTATGTGTATATACCATGTGTATACATGATATCAAAAGATTGATAAATAGGGGTTCTTAACCTTTTTCTGTGTATCACAGACCCTATTGGTAGCCTAGTGAACTTTATGTGTTCTTTTGAGATTATTGTCTTTAAAAACATTAACTAAAATACAGAGCATTGCAAAGGAAATCAGTTATATGGAAATAAAAAATTTGATTTTTTTCCCATTCAAATTCAGAAACCCTATCTATATATCCCTTTTGAGGCCATATATTCCTGATTAAGAGCATTTAATCCAAAGCTTGGCTTCTCAAACTTTTTCTACTCACAATCCCTTTTTAATGGAGAAATTTTTACATGACCCTTGTTATAAGAGTACATAAAATAGATACACAAATCAATTGCTTACTGATAATAAATCATCATTTTGTAACTCAATGATCCAACCATTCTGGAGAGCAATTTGGAACTATGCCCAAAGTACTATCAAACTAGGCATACTCTGATCCATCTGTCTCTACAGAGTCTGTATCCCAAAGAGATCATAAAAAAGGAAAAGAACCCACATGTGCAAAAATGTTTGTAGCAGCCCTTTTTATGGTGGCAAGGAACTGGAAACTAAGTGGATGCCCCATCAGTTGGAGAGTGGATGAATAAGTTATGGTATATAAATATTATGGAATATTATTATCTTATAAGAAATGATGAGCAGGCTGATTTCAAAAAAGCCTGGAAAGACTTAAACTGATGTGTAAGTAAAGTGAGTAGAACAAAGAGAACATTGTACGCACAGTAGCAACAAGATTATGTGATGATCAGCTGTGATGGATTTGGCTCTTTTCAACAATGAAGTGATTCAAAGCAATTTCAACATGCTTGTGATGGAGAGAGTCATCACATCCACAGTGAGAACTACGGAGACTGAATGTGGATCAAAGCATAGTATTTTCACCTTTTGTTGTTGTTGTTGTTTGCTTATTTGTTTGTTTTTTCCCTTTCTCATTTTTTTTTCCTTTTTTGGTCTGATTCTTTTTGTGCAACATGATAAAGGTGGAAATATGTTTAGAAGAATTGCACATGTTTAACCCATATTGGATTACTTACTGTCTAGAGCAGGGCGAAGGTGGGAAGGGAGGGAAAAAATTTTGGAAAATTGAATATTTAAAATTATCTTTTGCATATATTTTGAAAAATAAAGTTATTATTTTTAAAAAATAAAATCATTTCACCTTGGCCAAAATAATAATTTGTGACCCCCCCAAATTCAGTTATGAGTTCTGTTTTGGGGTTGCAAACTAGTTTAAGTATCTGGGATCTAGGAAGCCCCCTCCCCAACATGTTGTATGAACCTCCTATGAAGGTCCACTTTTAGGTGGATGAAAAAAAAAAGCCACTCAAGAAGAAAACATGTAAACAGGGTGAGATCTGTATTATTTAAGTATCCACAATGATGAATGACTAATGAGCTGATATCTCAAAGTATCAACCTCAAAAGATGTGTTTTGCAAACTATAAAATACAATTTAAATGTCAATGATTGTTATGGCTTACACATCTTTGGACATCTCACAGAGTCTAGCACAGAATCTTGCAAATAATTCATGTTCAAAAGTATTAGTGATTGGCTGGCAAAGCTTTTATGTGAGTCACCCAGGCTTCCCTCACACCTTTCCTCTTCTGTTACTCACTATCCCCACTTTCAACTTCAAATACTCCCCCAACTTTGTCAAATAATTTACAAAGATAAAGCTTGTTTCAGCAATAGCAGCTGGTGCTCTCTGTATCCCTTCCCATGCTGTCTGTACTGTTGGAGCTGTGGGTAAAACTTCAAGGATCAAAGATGCACTACCTCTAGGGGACCACCCTTAAGCAGACCATTTCAGCATTGCCCATGCTTGTAAAGTCAAAACAAACAAAAAAAAAATCCAGTTACTGAGGAACATGTCAGGGTAGATAAATCATGGCACCTTGTACTTCCTTTCTGTCCCACCACCCCAGAGTTGTCAAAATCTCTGAAAGAGACTGAACTAGTATAACCATAGCATGGAAAAAAATTAAAAATTAATTCAGCCCCATTCCTTCATTTTTCCTTCAGAAAAGTTGAAGCCCAATAAAGTTGAAGTCTGCTCAAAGTTATTTAAAATGTTGAATGCAACCATGAGGCCATAACATAGGTTTTCTAACTCCCAGAACTGGACACCTTCCACAATTTATGGTTAATGGATTTTGTTCTTTTTTTGTTATTTGGTGTTTTGGTTTTTGAGATAATAGACAATTCTCTCATGCTTGATATTTTCTGGAAGTACATAAGCAACGGGAGTAGCCATTATAGGATCTTGTGGGGAGGTTACCATTATTAAATGGGCTGGTACAAATTGGAGGAAGCCAGAGGCTAATGATCAGTGATATTAAACAGAGAATATTCTAAGCACCATCAAGGCTTGTAACTGGAATTGTGCTGTCCAAAAGTGGGGCAGCTGGGTCTTGTAAAACCCTGGATGGGAACCTGCCATTGTGGAGAGGTTGGAAGGAAAGTACAACTAGGAAAAGTCAGATGTTTAAAGAAAAGTTTTTTCTTTAAACCAAAGCCTTTACTCAAGGGGAAAGGAGTTGGGGTACTCTGGTGTGGGCTCCAACTGAATAGTAAGTAACTTCTATCCATATGCTTATAGAGATGAGACAGGTCTACCTCTGCAATTGCTTCATAAGTATTACAGGCTGATCTCGCTAGGGCTATTCTCATCTCAGTCATCACTTTTTGCCCTTTTTTGAAGTCATTCAATATAAAGCAGGAAATTCTTTTCAATGTGCTTCTGATTGAATTTTGAAGAAACTATAAAGAATTATTATTATAAAGAAATCATTATAATTATAATTATTCATATATTATTAATTATATAATGTGTTATATAACTAATTGTATATTATAATTATTATTGTTATAAAAATTATCAGATTAAAAAAAAGATCCACAAAGTATGGTACCAGGCAAATAGTAGGCACTTAATAAATGCTTGCTTATTAATGATCTCTGATGTTTATTCCAGCTTTAACATTTAATCATACTTTCTTAACTATTTCATTTTCAGAACTATTTCTTAAATCTTCATCTATTAATTTGTTTTTATATCCTTGTTTTTTTAAGAGACAACATGATGTATAACAGAATTCAGGAATTAAAAGTTAGGAGAACTGGGTTATGTAAATACATCTAAACCTCACAGCTAGGAGCGATTATGAGATGAGATTATGGCCAGCTTTGTTCCTCTGACCTAAGTAGTGCAATGGATAGAACACCATGTCTGGAGTCAGGAAGATATGAATTTAAATTGGCCTTAAACACTTACTACTTTTATCACTCTAGGCAATTCATTTAAGCTCTGTTTGTCTTAGCTATCTCATCTATCAAACAGGGATAATAATAGCACCTACTGCCCAACATTGCTCAAACGAGATAATTACAAAGAGCTTAGCATAGTGCCTGGCACATAATAAATGTTAGCAGTTATCATCATCACCATTATCTCATCATCATCATCACCATCATCATCACCACCATCATTATCAACACCACCACCATCATCATCTTCATCACTATCATCATCAACACCATCATCATCACCATCATCATCTTTATCACCATAATCATCACCACCATTATCATTATCAACACCACCACCACCATCATCATCATCATTACCACCACCATCATCATCACCATCATCTTCATCACTATCATCATCACCACCACCATCATCACCATCATCATCTTCATCACCACCATCATCACCATCATCATCTTCATCACCACCATCATCATCATCACTATCATCACCACCACCATCATCATCATCACCACCATCATCTTCATCACCATCATCATCATCATCATCACCACCATTATTATCATCACTAGCATCATCATTTCTCCTGTAAAGATAAGGTAGATACACAAACCATGTGACCCTGAGAAAATGATTTATTCGGAGTCTTAGTTTGCTCATCTATAAAATGGGGATATCATCTTTCCTTACTGAGTTGTTATAAGGATTAAATGAGATGATATCTATAAAATATTCACAATTTTAAAGCATCAAATTGATGTAAACTTTTATCATCATTACTTTAATTTTTGTCATTAAGTCATGTCCAACTCTATGTGACTCCATTTTGTCCCTGGGGTTTTCTTAATTTGTTAAGTGGTTTGCCATTTCCTTCTCCAGAATGTGCCTACTTTTTGGATAAGGAATAGTAGAAGATAGAGATTAAGTGACTTGTCCAGGGTCACATAGCTAGTGAGTATCTGAGTCTGAATTTAAATTCACATCTTCCTGACTCCAAGCCCAGTATTCTATCAACAGGACCATCTAGCTGCCACATTGTAATCTTTACTTGGGGAGAAAATCTAATATACAAGAAATAATTAAACAAATTTTTAAAATAGTTAAAAGTAAGGACAATGATACTATTGTCATTCATTAGATAAGTGCAATTGATGCAAAAAATGTTGATTTCATCAGATATGTATGTATCAGATGATTATGATGATGAGGTCAAAAACTACCTCAGTCAAAACATACTTGACTCTTTACTAAAGTAAAATGACAAGGTAAATAAGGACCATGTCAGTACTGAGCACAAAATTATTTGTAGGATGTTCTTGAGGATAACATATTAGTATAAACATCATCTCCTGAAAAGCACATGTAGAGCATGGCATTTGTGTAAGATTAGCTAGTGGAGAAATGAAGTGCTTGAAATCCCTTCATCTTTAAGATTCATCATTTCCATTTACTTTCAAAGTAAAAGTTGACTCCAAGATCAAGAGACCAATTAAACCACAAATAAGAATAGTTTCATGTTTTCTTCACATTTCAGCAATTCAAAGCCTTAAGTTGATTCTTAAATTTGATTCTTTCTTTTCTTTCATCGATCCATCAATAAGTATTCATTAACGATCTGCTATGTACCAGTATTCTGCACAAAGAATACCATATGTACCATATGCTATGTATGTGCTGAACTCTGGGTATAGTAAGGCAAAAACAAAACAAAACAAAACAAAAACCAAGAAAGAGTGCCTTCTTTGCCAAAGGTTATTATTGAATATAGAAATATCACATCAGTTACCAAGTTCTGTGAATTCTGTCTCTCACAATATGTATTGTGACCTATTTCTGCCCTATTTCCAACATTATCATCTGAGTGAATACTCTTCTTATTATTCATATGGACTATCATAGCATCTTCCAATCCTATTTTACCAGCTCCAGGTTTTCCTGTCTCATTTCTTCCTTTAAACTATTGCCAAAAACAACTTCTTTATACACAGATTTTGCAAAAATCACTCCTTTGCTTAAAATCCAGCAAGGGTTCCCTATTGCCTACCAAATAAAATTCAAATACTTCCATAATTTGTTGCCATCATATCATTCCTACTTTATCCCATACTGTACTCTTTTATATATCCTGTGCTTTAGTCACTTTCCTTCCTTTTATGCTCTCTATACTTGAATAGCCTTCTTCAAATCAATCCATCAAAATAAGCCTTATATTTTAATTCCAAGTTCTATTATCATCTCCTACATGAAGCCTTCTCTTTTCCCTAAATTAGTAATAGCAACGAGTTTTGCCCTCTTGGACCCCATAGCTAGTCAATGATTTGTACTTATGTCATACATTATTCATGTATTATTTTGCATATCATTTATTTAAGCAAAGACAATGTGACATATTAAAAAGTATGGCATGTACTTAAAAGTCCATGAGCTCAAATTCCAGCTACTAGTTTAGATTAGTCATTTCCCCTTTCCACATTCTCATTCTCTCTAGAGGTAGCAAGACGACACAGTGGATAGAGTAGCAGGCCTAGAGTCAGGAGGATTTGAGTTTAAATCCAGCCTCAGACTGTATAACACTAGATAAATCACACAATCTCTTTTGCCTTAGTTTCCTTGTCTGTAAAATGGGGGTAATAACAGCATCTACCTCCCTGGATTATTGTGAGGCTCAAATTAGATAATAATTTTAAAGTATTTAGCACAGAGCCTGGCAGGTAGTAAGCACTATAAAAATGTCAGTTATTATTATTTTAAAAATGGGAACACAAGACTTATACTACCTATCTCATCAAACTGTTGTGACAAAAATATTTTGCTGCACTTATAACCTATATCAAATTGCTTGCCTTCTCAATGAAGGGAGTGAGGAGGAAAGGAGAAAATTTGGAACTCAGTTTTAAAAACCAATATGAAAAATTGTTTTTATATGTAATTGGTAGAAAATACAACGTTAAATAAAAAGAAAAGATTTAGGAAAAAATATTTGCCTAACCTTCTAGTACTATGTAAATGTGCATTATTGTCATTGTATTATTGATGATGTTCTATCATATTCTTCTCCTAAACTATAAGGTCCTAAAAAAGACAGGATTTCTCTTATCTAAGCTGTATGTCTCTTCCAGCCTAGAACAGTGTTCTGCAAAATTAAGGTACTTTGCTAACTCTTTGTCTATTGAAAAGTATCTTTTAGATCTTTGCAGGTTCAAATGGATTGTGTTGGATTAGGTTGGATTTGGTTGGACTGGATTGGATATTCTAAACTATATATACCCATCTAAGTGGCTTGTTTCCAAGAATGAAGTTTGAATCTCAGTACTAATTAGCTAGATTTGGAGCTGCCTTAACTAAAGATAAGTTTTACAAAAGCCAATTCTTACCCATTCTCCAATTTTAGAGCATCAATATGGCTGCCATTAGTCACCTCTTCCTTTACCCTTGTGCAATAGACTAAGCTTTGGTCCTGAAGAGAACTTGAGTAACTCTATAACTCTATGTGTCATTTTCAGTCCAATTTTCTACATTGCACCTCCAAAACTGTGAAAGTCTTTCATTTGCCTCTCCTACCATGGAAAATATGAATTCTCAGCATAAAACCGTAAAAGCTGTCCTTTCACATTTCAGCACAGTGCTATTTTTGTCATGGCAGTGTATTTCCCATGGCATCTTTTAGATGTATCAAGATATGGGAAGGGCTCACATAGCTCACACCATTAAGTTGCACAGCATCCAGATTTTTGATAACACAGCTATTTCCTCTGTATCTCAACACATCAAGATTTTTCATACTCGAAGGAATAGTATTTGTGAACATAGAAATAAAAATGCCAACAACATGAATTAAGGTTTTCTCCTTAAATCATTAAAATAAAAATAAAGGTATATTTTATTAAAAATTAAGGAGGCTTCAAAGTTTTTTAGATCATGTTAAAACAAACAAATAATAGTCCTATCCATTCCATTTTTGGAAGGGAGACATTTTGCCAAGTTTCTATAAAATGGGCTGATCCTTAAACAAGAGTAAATATCTAACATTCCTTACATGCTTCCTAGATGTACCATTGGACTTCTGGCTATTCTTAGATTCTTTTTCAGTGGATTGAAAATATTTGCTTTCTTTGAGTAATAATTAGGCTAATTTAAACTTCTATTAGTAGTTGATCTTTCTAGTTCTAGTGAGAACTATACCAACAGTGACCCTATTTATAGAGTCAATCTTCTATTTCTTGGTTAAAGGCAATATGGAATAGGGAAAGTAGTGTCTGTTTTGGAAATGAAGAGCAGGCTAATTTTAGAAAAGCTTGGAAAGACTTATATGAACTGATACTGAATGAAGTAAGCAGAACCAAGAGAACATTTTACACGGTTTATGTGTAACAAGATTATGTGACGATCAGCTGTGATGGACTTGGCTCTTTTCAACAATGCAGTTATTCAAGGCAATTCAATATAGACTTGGGATGGAAATATCTGCATCCAGAGAACCATGAAGACTGAATGTGAATCAAAGCATAGTATTTTCACTTTTGCTGTTGTGATTGGTTGTTTGTTTGGTTTTTTTTCTTTCTCATGGTTTTTTCCCTTTTGATCTGATTTCTCTTGTACAACAGGACAAATATAGAAATGTTTTTTTAAATGCACATATTTAACCTATATCAGATTGCTTGCTGTCTGGGGGAAGAAAGAGGAAAAAAGGGAAAAAAATGAACACTTTTTTTTTAAAAAAATGAATTTTGAAAACTATACATATATTTAGAAAAATAAAATGCTATAAAAAAGAAAGAAATTGTGCTCCAGAAGTATGATATGACTTACCTAAAGTCACTCAAGTATTAAGTGTCAAAAACCTGGATTTAAAACCAGGTCCTCTGATTCCCAATCCAAGATTATCTTTCCACTAACCCATATTGCTCCTTCATGAAACATTTACTAAGCCCCTAACTTTAGGAAAAGTGGGGTAAAGTACCAAAGGTATTCATGAGCAGGTATACCCTCATATGTAAAACAGAGTAGGAGAGCAAATTCAAAAGCTCACCAAAGAATATGAAATACCCATTAAAGCTAAAATATGACTACACTAGGTATGATCGATCTCTCTGACTTCCTTTAAGTCCCAACTAAAATTCCACCTTCTTTGGCAACGTTTCTTAAACTGGGGGTTCTGACCCCATGTGGGGTTTCATAATTAAAAGCAGGTATCATGAAATTATTATTTATTAGCAATAAATGTTTTATTTGTATACCTTTTTATATACCTATATACCTGGGATCATGTGAAAATTTCTCAGGAGAAAGGGTCATGAGTGTAAGAAACTCTTTTCTATAGAAAGTCTTTCCCAATTGCTCTTAATTCTATTACCTTACCTCTTGTTATTTCCTATTTATCCTGCACATAGCTTGCTTTTCATACATTTGTTTGCATGTTATCTCTCCAATTCGATTGTAAACTCCTTGAAGGCAGAAACTACCTTTTGCCTCTTTTTCTGTCCCCAGCACCAGTGCCTGACACATAGCAGGCTCTCACTAGATGTCTATTGATTGATAGTCCAGAATGGCAGCATTTCAATTGAACTTAGTATTAAATTGCTAATATAAATCCTAACTGAAAGTATGCTTTTGAAGGTAATAAATTCAGGTTTAGGCTGAAACTAAACTGAAACAATGTTAAAAAACACACTTACCAAACTCACAAGCTAATTCAGTGTTACCTCAGCAAAGCATTTTCACTACTTTCCCATTTTTTTAGACCAAGTCACCTGTGAAAGTCACTAGCATGTCCCAGACTAAAGTTCTTTGCCACCCAACCATGAAATCAAGCTATACTCCATCTGTTCTGCAGAAGCATCACTCACAGCACGTTTTTCCTTTCATGGCACTGATTCACTAGAATATTTTCAGCTTCTTAAAATACAAAAATACTGTTGCACTCATTTCACAAACCAATAAAATACTAATAATATGGCATCTATTCTTTGGACCAAATAAAAGAACCAGGACTCAATAACCCCAAAACTCCAGATCTATGATTTGGGTATTCTCCATTGCCACGCTGCAGTTTACTTCTCATCTACAATGAAGATAAGAATTGGAAGCTCTTTTTAAGATAAGCAGGAGGCAGATCTAACTAACATATTGTATCTCTAAAATATAATCTTCTCCCTGTGAAGTCTTTATGAACTTTTCTATTTTACAATAGTTTCCCTTTTATTCTAAATCACGTCCTCTGTGCCATGAATTTGGATCATAAGACAAAGGGAATTGTACAAAATGACCTCTCAAAGTTTCTTCCAGCCCTATGATTACAGGATAATTAAGCTTTGGATCAGGCTGCCATTTGGCATCAAAGAGTTTGGATTTAGAATGGAGTACCAAGATTCTTGGCCAATGTGTTTATTGTTTATAGATATTTGTGCTGACTAAAGGTTGAATCAGTCTCTCTGTATTGTCTATAGCAGATGCATGCATCAAGCATATCAATCAACAAGTATTAGTAAGTATTCAATATATTCATAGAACTGTTTCCTAGGTGCTAGAGAAGATTCAAAGTTTAGATAAGATGAGGTCCTTGCCCTTATGGAGCCTGTGATTAATAAAATGATACAAACAGATATGGCACAAACAGAGATAACAATAAGAGACAATATTACATGATAAATATAATAAAAGAACTGAGGAGGAAGTTTGACAGAGGGCAATCAAGAAAGGCTTCATGGAGAAGGTGAAATTTGAATTAAATTTTTAAAGATGTGGATATGAATTCAACGGTCAGCCAACCAATATTTATTAAGAATTTATTATGTATGAAGCACTATGCACTAGAAAATCAAATAAAAATAGAAAACTAATTTCTACCCTAGAGTTTATATTGTAACAGAATAGATGAAAGATAGATGAAAATGGAAAGAAAGGAAGAAGATTATCAGCATAGGAAGAGAGTTCCACAGGACAGCCTAGAAAGTGACTTGAATGTACTCCTTAAATGGAAGTTCTGAGAGAAGCCAGAGGAAGAAACTGCAAGAATAGTGGTTACTAAACACCAATACTTAATTTTATCAAGATCTAGAAAAAGCTAAGAGCAAAAAGAATGACTCTCCCACACATAGTGGCAAGGGAAAAAAGCATTCTTATAGAAGGCAGTCCTACATCTGTAATACACAACCTATACTGCTAGCATTACACACACATACACACACACACACACACACACACACACACACACACACACCAGAAATGTAGACTATACATCAACTGTCTCTACTAATTTCTAGTTTTTCTTTTTTAAAATGCATTACTAATTATAGGATAGTTATCACAGCTGGAAGCCTTTTATCCTTGCTGGGTATATCCATTTCCCTGCAAGGCTAAAAAACCTGGTAAATACTGAGTCTGGCCTTTTTTCAAAAATGGCAAATATGACAAAAGACAGCACAGGAATCATTTTTTCCTTTGAATTCAATGCTTATTGTGATGTAGAAAGGAAATTTTCCATTACATAATTTATTTTAATTTCAAATGCTAGCAACTTGAACCAGAGTTGATTATACCACATTTGACATATCTTCTGACATGTCTGAGCCTCCTCACTAATTAGTGCTCTTTCTTCATTCATGTGTGAAGAAATGTACATACACATGCACAGATAATATGTCTGGAAATGTATAAATAGTATTCATAACAAAGAGCAAAAGTAAATTTGTTTGAGTTGGAGAACAGCTCCTGAGTGTATATACAAACAGAGAATCCATCTTTTTTTCTTTCTCATTATATGTGGGAAGAGCTTTAGGAAAGATGACTGAAGCCAGAAGCTGATCTAAATTAGATTACAGATTAACTTTCCTCCATCCTCCTTATATTTGCCCTTTTTGCCACATTTGACTACCAATCAGAGATAGACCCAGGGCTAGCTAATTAGATACTTAGTTGCTTAGTTAGCAACCATGAGCTTGCTGAGCATTACTAAATAGGGGAGAACATGAATGGGGATGCACCACTGATCTAACTCCATGGTGATCTTCATGAAGGGGTTGAAGACAATCTATAGCATGATGAGAATCAATTGTTTGCACATACACACAAACACAAAAGCAAAGAAGCATTGATAAGTTCCTCTGGAGAAAGTATTAACAAAAGAAGCAAAATGTTAGCATTGAACCAATACTCTCTGGTCCAGTTATTTGTGGATAATTAATGGTGAATACAGCTAAAAAGTGAAGGTCTGCAGGAAGTGATTCAAGCCAAAAGGTGGGAGCATGACCCTTGGGGAGGGGGGGAATCAAATTTAGTAATCACAAGTAATATATTTATACCTTTATATGGCATCATAAGGTTTGTAAACTGCTTTATCTATATTATCATATTTTATCTTCATAAAAATCTTGTAAGGTAAGTACGATTATTGTTACCATTTTGTAAATAAGGAAATTGGCTGAGAGATTAAGGAACTTGTTCAGGGCTACATAGCAAGTGATAAAGGGATAAGTAGCAAGCTTCAAATCTAATACTCTAGAACTACTACTGTAAGCACCCTACAATGCAGAGCTCTGGAGTATTATGATGAATTATAATTGATTCTACACAATGAAAAGACAATTGGTACTACCTACAATCTATAAGTCCATATTTATGAAAGTTCTCCAAACTCATACTGAATATCTTATTTTTTTAAAAAAAATGACATCTTGGTAATTGACTTGGATGTAAATTGGATTAAAGTGAGACAGAGTTGTACAAAACAGTCAGTCTCACTCTCTATTCCAGTCATCAAAGTCCAGTGGCAAGACAAAAGTCAAAACAACTCATTGTGGTCCAGGATGCAGTAGATGACCTTTCATCTTTGATATATGACCAAGCTCTAAGCCCTCCATAATGGTTACTTCAGCTGCCTTCGTGGCCATTAAACAAATTGTTCTTATCTGCTCATTCCTTTGGAGAAAATACATGGTTGGAAGAGACACCTCTAGGAAAAAAAGAAAAAATTGGGGATAGTACATAATAGATTCTCTTATCTGAAGAGGACAGTGAATATACACAAAAAGTTTGAAATTTGTCCTTAGTATTGTTCAAAAGAAGGTTTTCCTGACTTGGGCTGCTTACTTGGACATCTCAAGTATCAATAATAATGTAAATGGTGTAAAGTGACTTCTTGTTTCTGGAAGGGTCAAGGAAAAATACAGACAAGATCCTAGGGATAATGAGTCATTTGACCTGAAACACATAAGAGTCTCTTCAAACAGGAAACTGAAGATGTCTTCAGCAATTCAGGTGTTGTAGGAGCAATACTTCTTAGTTCGTGGCTACCTTGTCAGGATCTATTTTGATCAGAGTTGACATTTTAAGTGCAAACTACTAAAAGAAGTTTTCTATTGGTAATCAAAAAAATCAAAATTTTTCAGGTTTGAGGAGATCAACAGCCAGACTGTTTTACTTTATTACATAAAGTTGGTGATTCTGAGATCTGAGTAGAAGACTCAATGCAGCCAGCTTTTCCAGTGCATTTACTTGCCACCAGTAATGACATCATATGCTTCACTTCTTGTTATTTGGATAAGTCACATTTATTATTCTGTCTATCATTCTGTGTTTTGGAGCCTTAAATGATAAAAAGATGTGGAGATCCATACAGCTGAGAAATCAGTTGAAGGAAGTCTGTATAGCAACATAGCCTTAGCTCAAGAGAGTAAAGAGACAAAAAGCAATGGATATGATGTTTTGGTTCACTATTGGGATGTATAGCCAAAGGATAGATAGATTTCTGCTATGAAATCATGATGTTAAGGGAAAACATATAACAGGGAAACGGTGGGAAACCAACTCATACCAAGTAATTAAAAGCCTATATAATCTGGCAGCCTACTAGACAACCCATGGAAAATGGCTGCGGTCCTTTATAATGATACTGGCAACCACCTGATACTCACCAGGGCAATAGTTGGAATCTATGGTAAATAAAAACTCTAGAGAAATAGAATAACAGCTAAGTGGTATAGCAGATAGAGTGCCTGGAGGTAAAATCTGGCTTCAGACGCTTACTAGCTGTGTGACTCCAAGAAGTCACTTAACCCTCTTTGCCTCAGTTTCTTTATCTGTGAAATGATCTGCAGAAGGAAATAACAAATTATTTCAATATCTCTGCCAAGAAAACCCCAAATGGGATCAAGAATAGCTACAGACAACTGGAAGACAATAACAAAGAGAAATGGACAGTTCAGAAAGAAGGTTCCAAGAGGGATTCATTCACCAACTGTAAGTAGACAATTGCTGTGAAATGAAAGTCCATATGAGGAGGGCTCAGATCAAGATAGAAATAAATAGAAAGCTATATATGAGTACCCTACTGGGGGTAAAAAAATCTTGCCAAAGAGTAATATTTCTGACTATAGAGAAAGATAAGTTCACCTTTCTTTTATTGAAGTACAAATCTTTTGACCAATTCTTTTCTCAAACTATACTGAGGGAAATGAAAGACAGGCAGATAGATAGATAGATAGATAGATAGATAGATAGATAGATAGATAGATAGATAGATAGATAGATAGATTCAGGATTGTCAAAACTATTACATATTGGCTTATTATTGTTTTCTATCTCAATTAAATATTTTACTATTTCAACATTGTCCCTTGCCCAATCTGTCCTAATGCTGAATAATGTAATTCTAGAATTAACACCATCAATTGATGATATTCATAAAATACAGAGATCCTAAATTGTACTTCTTGTGTACTCTCAGAATCCTTTCAAGCAAGTAAGAGTTAATTACTTCTTTAAAAAAAAAAAGACTAGGTCTCCCTATCTCAATCAGATTAAAAGCATAGGTGCTATTCAGGGAGTTGATCCCACTTTAGTTTAATACAGAGGCATTGACCCAATTCATTTCTGACCTTAACCAGTTTGCCCCTATTTGGGCAACCTGGGTTCACCAATTTAATGGTTTTTTTCTTGTAGATAGGATTTTTCTTGCACAACAACTTGTCAAGTATTTTATCATTATTAACATGTAATGGACTTCCTGTGGACTTCCTGCCATCTAGGGGAGGGGTGGGGACTGGGGGTAAAATTTGTAACAGAAAGCTTTGTAAAGATCCATGCTGAGGAACTACCTATACATATGTTATGCAAATAAAAAGTTTTAATTAAAAAAAGTAAATTGGTGTGGACACACAATAAGCACACTGCTTAAAACCTACCAGCCTCTTTTTCCTTAGTATCTTAAATTAGGCATTCACTACCATACCCAACTGATTACTTACCAATATGGACTTTGATGGATGTTAGGGATGCAAGAAATTACCATGCTCCATAATTTATAAGAAGAAGGGATACATGAATTTTCCATTGTTCTACAAAAAAAAACAAAGTCCAAAAGACCTTATACAATAAAACGTACACAACTTTGATTTACATGGGAGATGGATACTTTTTTCATCCAATATAATAAATTTGATTTGTAAGGAAAATAATGGTTTTCCTTTCTTTTGTTCAACATGGTTTGGAAAAATTAGAATTAGAAGTAATCCAAGAAACATGGTGGTTGGCCAAAGAATTAGCTTTCTAGGAACAATAAATCATTAATTAAAAGTGACATTAAAACATTAATAAAGACATTTATGTCCTGAAAAGGAGATAGACAAGTCATGTAAGGAGAGTAGAAGATAATGGATGAGTAGACTGAGTGCAACATTGGTATAAGAACTGGTATAAGGAAAACAATAAGTGAAAGTTCTCTAGTATGTTGGGTAAACAATCTAAGAAGCATTCTGGGGAAAAAATGGCTCAAAGTTGCATTGCCTGAGAAGGTGTTCAGAGGCTAAATTTAGGATTGTTCACATTATTGAAATTACTGGTCTAGCAAAATAATGTATTCTATGTGAAACTTTAGAATAAAAGAAAATATAGATGATGGAGGGTGGAAATTGGTGAGGATATCTTGATTCTGTTGTTCAGTCATGTCTGACTCTTTTTGACTCCATTTGGAATTTTCTTGGCAAAAATACTAGAGGGGTTGTCATTTCCTTCTCCAACTCATTTTAGAGATCAGGAAACTGAGGCAAATAGGGTTTAGTGACTTGCCCAGGGTCACATAGCTATATGTGTCTGAGGAAAAATTTGAACTCAGGTCTTCCTGACTCTAGGTCCAGTGCTTTATCCACTGCGCAACCTAGCTGACCCACTTTGTAATTTAATTTAGAGATAAAAAGAGCTCAAACTGTGAATTATTGTTGTGTGAGACTTTTTTTGGGTTATTGAGCTGTGACCATCTAAATGTAACCAGGTTTTCTTAGAGTTTAAAAATAGTGCTCTCCACCTATCCACATACAAAAAAATACAAATTTACAAAACTGATAAACTGGGCCAGGGATCATCTGTGTTATAAAAAGACTCTGGTTCATAAAAGAAGTTTGCAGTTCCAATAACTAGTACATATAAAATAGGATTCATCTGTCAAAATGCAGAATTGACACATCTAAGGAATATAGCTCCCACAAAAAGTGATGCAACCCTTTAGTTTAGAGGGATACAATAATAATATCTCTTTAAAGATTTGGATATCTTGTATTAAGAAGACATATAAACAATCCCTTTATAGGAAAGTATCTTCATGAAGGTGACAAAGGGTCTGAAATCCCAGGTCAGTAAGTAATACAGAAGAGAAAAAAATGGAAAGAGTGAGTTAGTACTAAAACAAATTTTCTTAAATAGGCAACATAATTCTTTTGTGCATTGCTGATTATGTGCTTCCAGGACAGTATCTCCATTCATCTGGGTTACATGAAATTTCTACCAGAAGCAGAGATAAAGGAAGAGTGTACTGCATGATCAGGTCCAAGGACAGAACTTCAAAGGGCCTTTATGAAATTAGTTTATGAAGAGGGAAAAGGACCCACGTGTGCAAAAATGTTTGTGGCAGCCCTTTTTGTAGTGGCAAGGAACTGGAAACTATTGGGGAATGGCTGAATAAGTTATGGTATATGAATGTTATGGAATATTATTATTCTATAAGAAATTATTCTATAAGAAATTCTATAAGCATATAAGAAATGATGAGCTTGCTGCTTTCAGAAAAGCCTGGAAAGACTTACACGAAATGATTCTAAGTGAAGTGAGTAGAACCAAGAGAACATTATAAACAGTAACAACATGATTATGTGATGATCAACTGTGATGGACTTGGCTCTTTTCAACAATGAGGTGATTCAGGCCAATTCCAACAGACTCATGATGGAGAGAGCCATCTGCACCCAGAGAAAGGACTATGGGGGACTGAATATAAATCACAACATAGCATTTGCTCCTTTTTGTTGTTGTTTGCTTTCTCATTTTTTTTTGTTTTTGATATTTTTTTCCTGTGCAGAAAGATAATTGTGGAAACATATATATAGGAAAAATGCACATGTTTATTATATGTTGGATCACTTGCTGTCTAGGGGAAGAAGGTGGGGAAATAGGAGGAAGAAAAATTTGGAACACAAGGTTTTTCAAGGGTAAATATTGAAAACTATCTTTGCATATATTTTGAAAATAAAAAGCTATTATTAAAATAAAGAAATAAAGAATAAGCAGACTGATTTCAGAAAACCCTGGAAAGGACTTACATGAACTGATGCTGAGTGAAGTGAGCAGAACCAAACAACAAGATTATGTGATCGACTTGCTTCCTTTCAACAATGAGGTGATTCAAGGCAACTCTAAAAGACGTGTGATGGAAAGTGCCATCTGCATCCAGAGAGACAACTATGAAGATTAAATGTGTATCACATAATAGTATTTTTAACTTAAATTTCAGAGCAAATTAACTTCTCTAGGTCTCAGTTTCTCCAATTATAAAAATAAAGAGTTGGTCTAGATGGTCTAAGTTCCCCTCTAGCCCTAAATACTATGATTTTCTATCAAAATGCCACAATAAAGGAATAAAATAAACCAAATAACTCAAGGCACAATGTCTTTATTAATCAAATCAATCAAATCAAATCAAATAGGGACTATAAATAATATATGTAAAGTATTCTTGCAAAAGTTCTAGAAAGCACAATATAGTAGGAAGAGTACTAGAGTTTGTCACCCACTCAAATATTAGACCTGGATTCAAATTCTGAATCTGAACTTATGAACTGTATGATTTGGGGCAAGTCACTTTCCTAAAACCTCAATTTCCTCCTTTTCACAATAAGAATAATAATTTATATAAAATGCTATATAATTATGACTTGCTATTCCTCTGCTTTGGCAAAATTACAGAACAATATAGCCAACTTTTGGTTAATCAGGAGTTCTCTAGGGGGCCATTTTTTTCTCCTGAAACTTTACTGCCCATCTCATTTAACAGTTTCCCTACCTCAGCATGTCTACTAACGATGGTTAAGGCAAAAATAGAAAGAAGGTAATGCAATTCACACCAATTTATTTTGCTTCTTGGAATTAGTTCCAATAAAATAGCTAGTGAAGCAAAAAAAAAATGTAGCTATTGACTTATATAGTGGGTTTGAATTATCTGTAGATTTATTTATTCCATTTATTAGTGCTTTTCTGAATCTAAAACAGTGAAAAGAGCAATAAACTTGGATTCAGATGACCTAGATTTGAGTTCCAACTCTGCCACTTACTAGTTCTATGACCTTAGAAAATTATTTAAACTCTGAGCCTCAGATTTCTAGTCTATAAAGAAGGATAATAATATACTTGATACTTACTTTCTTCCCAAAGTTATTGTGAGGATCAAATATAAAATATTTTCTAAATCTTAAAGCTCTACAATATTTCTTCTGACTGATCAAAAATTGCTTGTATAAAAATTTATAGGTGTCAGAAACTCCACTTGGCAACACGGTACACTACAGGAACAAGCACGACAGAAAGAGGTAACATTCATGCCAAGGTGCTAATGGAAAAATGGGAAGAGCCAGAACCAGAACCCCAGCTAATTAGGAGTAACTTATCTAAGTAGATGGAGTCCAGTAAAAAGGTAGGCAAATAGTCAAGAACAGGGGAGCTTCCAGACATGGTCCAGTAGTTACTAATAGGAATAGATAGGATTCAGAATCTGGTAGATTTAAGTAATAGCAGTAGCAGTAGCAGTAGGAGTGGCAGTGATAGTGATAGTGATAATGGTTGTAGTAAGTAGTAGTAGTAGTAGTAGTAGTAGTAGTAGTAGTAGTAGTAGTAG
>JAJPUD010000189.1:542915-649589 GCA_023553655.1 Myrmecobius fasciatus | reverse complement strand
AAGGAGGGAAAGGGACCCACATGTGCAAAAATGTTTGTGGCAGCCCTTTTTGTAGTGGCAAGAAACTGGAAATTGAAAAGATGCCCATCAATTGGAGAATGGCTGAATAAATTATGGTATATGAATGTTATGGAATATTATTGTTCTGTAAGAAATGACCAACAGGAGGATTTCAGAGAGGATTGGAGAGACTTGCATGAACTGATGCTGAGTGAAATCAGCAGAACCAGGAGAACATTATACACAGCAACAAGACTATACGATGATCAATTTTGATGGACATGGTTCTCTTCAACAATGATGTGATTCAAACCAGTTGTGCTGCGATGAAGATAGTCATATACATCCAGAGAGAGGCCTGTGGGAACTGAGAGTGAACCACAACACAGCATTTTAACGCTTTCTGTGAATATTTCCATGCATTCTGTTTTCCTTCTTAGGTTGTTTTTTTTCTTCTTCTCTTTCTAGATCTGATGTTTCTTGTGCAGTAAGATAACTGTATAGATATGTATACATGTATTGTACTTGTCATATAATTTATCCTATCTAGCATGTATTAGATTACCTGTCATCTAGGGGTGGGGGACGGGGGGAGGGAAAGGAAAAGCTTGGGAAAAAAAAGTTTTTTTTGCAAAGGTCAATGTTGAAAGGTCACTCATATGTTTTGCAAATAAAAAGCTTTATTAAAAAAATAAAATAAAATAAAAAGAATTCAAGCCACTCTCCAATTGAGAAATGGTCAAAGGATATGAACAGACAATTTTCAAATGATGAAATTAAAACTATTTCTAGTCATATGAAAAGATGCTCCAAATCACTATTGATCAAAGAAATGCAAATTAAGACAACTCTGAGATACCACTGCACACCTGTCAGATTGGCTAAGATGACAGGAAAAGATAATGACGAATGTTGGAGGGGATGTGGGAAAACTGGGACACTAATACATTGTTGGTGGAACTGTGAATGGATCCAATCATTCTGGAGAGCAATTTGGAACTATGCTCAAAAAGTTATCAAACTGTGCATACCCTTTGACCCAGCAGTGTTTGTATTGGGCTTATATCCCAAAGAAATCATAAAGGAAGGAAAGGGCCCCACATGTGCAAGAATGTTTGTGGCAGCCCTTTTTGTAGTGGCTAGAAACTGGAAACTGAATGGATGCCCATCAATTGGAGAATGGCTGAATAAATTATGGTATATGAATGTTATGGAATATTATTGTTCTGTGAGAAACGACCAGCAGGATGATTTCAGAGAGGCCTGGAGAGACTTGCATGAACTGATGCTGAGTGAAATGAGCAGAACCAGGAGATCATTATACATGGCAACAACAATACTATACGATGATCAATTCTGATGGACATGGATCTCTTCAACAATGAGATGTTTCAAATCAGCTCTAATTATGCAGTGATGAAGAAAGTCATATACACCCAGGGAGAGGGATATGAAATGTGGACCACAACATAACATTTTCATCTATTGATGTTTGCTTGCATTATGTTTTCCTTCTCAGATTTTTTCTTCTTGTAGATCCGATTTTTCTTGTACAGCAAGATAATTGTATAAATATGTATACACATATTCGATTTGTCAAGTATTTTAACATAATTAACATGTATTAGACTTCCTGCTATCTAAGGGAGAGGGTGGGAGGTAGGAGGGAAAAATTTGTAACAGAAAGCTTTGCAAGGGTCAATGTTGAAAAATTACTCATGCATATGTTTTGCAAATAAAAAGCTTTAATAAAATTTTTTAAAATTACAATCTTAAAAAGAGTCATTGTTGCATAAATATTTGAGAACTTTAATAATTTTTCCTGGGACTCTAAGTCTTTTGATATTCAAATCATTTTCCTTTGAAGTACCTGTCAATGATGACTGGGACAGTTGAAACAAAGATATAAACATGGATAAAAATGGGTGGAGCTAGAACCTAGATCTTAATTTCAGTGTCTTCTCTCAATTGTTTTCTATTTATCTGTATATAGCTTGCTTTGCATATATTTGTTTGCATATTATCTCCTCGAGGATGTTGTAAACTATCTCCTCCCTCTTTTTATATACCCAACACAGTACCTGGCATATCATAGGCACTTAAGAAATGTTGTTGATTGGTAGATCAATAGATAGATAGATAGATAGATAGATATAAAGAGGGGGGGGAATCAATAGAAAACATTTATTAAGTACTTATTATATGCCAAATACAATGACTGGACTATTTGTCTTGAAACCTTTGGGTAATTGAAAGCTTGTCTTCTGTTAATATTAACCTTACTCAACCAAAAACTGACTCATAGAAAAACAGCATTAAGAAAAAACTGGCGTTCCTCAGATAGAAGCCATAGTGATATATCTGAAGAAGAATTTCAACTATTCCCAAATCCTTGGTTATTCTGAAGACATGTAAATCCCTTCTTCCTTAATTAATCCATTATAAATCTTCTAAATGTAATTTAATTTGTAACCTGATATAGTTTACCTATCAAGTAACACCTAGGTTTGTTTCCTTAGAGGATATATGAGATTATGCTTCTGCTTAACTGTTTGCTCAACTTTTATGACATTGAAGAAAGCATGGGGTTGTGAATGTTTTTGGTTTTGTTTCAACTTGAAATTTAAAAGAATGTATGAAATTGCATTATGGAAAAGAATCATTTCTCAGCCACTGTGACATAATTCTGCATATAAAAGGGCTCTTTAAAATCATATTTAGGGTTCAAGTTTATTATTTTTTTCTCAGAGGCCTGAATCTGCGCTTAAAAATAAAAAACCTAGTCTTTTACTTCTCTATTTTCTTTGTTGTTGCAGATTTATTTTGGTAGCTTTATCCTACAAACTCAATGAGGAGATATTTCTCTCATAACAGATAAGATTAGCATTCCTGGGAAAACACACCAATACGAATGAAATCAAAAATCTATTTGATAACTAAGTAGTCAAGAATAGAATGGTTTAAACAGTCCAGTGGTCTAAAAGACTAAAAAGTCAATTCTAGATTGACTTCCCAAATCAGAGTACTCAAAAAGGAACTGGAAAATGCAAAATCTGTCTACATAAATATAACAGGTAAAAAGAGACCAGGGATTTTGAGTGGCCATTGACAATGGAAGGGAGCTGAAGCAGCTTATGCTCATAATACCTTCTATTGACTTCTTGATTCTTTAACATCTCCATGTTATTTTATCTATCAGCCCTATTCTGGTTTCTCTTATCTCCCTGATCAGTCTCAACTGGATTTACCAAAGCCATCTGCCTTTTTGGTTTTTTCTTGAGTATTTCAAAAGGAATTGATCGAGTTGCTCCAACTTGAAGTCAACAGGGTCAACTAGGTCCTTAATCAGTGAATGGTAATCCTTCTATATCTCTTAATGGCTGTTCCAAAACTATGTACCCACTTGAAACAACCCTCTCTCTCTCTCTCTCTCTCTCTCTCTCTCTCTCTCTCTCTCTCTCTCTCTCTCTCTCCCTCCCTCCCTCTGTGTCTCTCTGTGTCTCTCTCTCCCCTCTCTATTTTTCCCTTCTTCCTCCTCTCCCTCCTTCTCTCTTATCACTAACTCAAATTATCTTTATTTTAGCAGTGAACTACTCTGGATGACTTGACATTATTTAATAATCCTTCCTTCTTGATCATCTTTCCTCTCTTGACTTCTACATAACTTAACTTTCATGGTCCTTTTCCTAATCTAACAATTGTTTACCTATGCCTTTCCTTGTTGTGCATATGTCCTAAGAATCTCTCCTTAGATCTCTTTCCTTTTTCTTTTTTTTTTTTCCGCTGAGGCAATGGGGGTTAAGTGACTTACCCAAGGTCACACAGCTAGGAAATGTTAAGTGTCTGAGACCAGATATATCTCTCTTCTTTCTAGGATCAGCTCTAGGATCTCCACACATCCTTTCACAATTCCCTCAAATGGAAATTATTTGTCAATCCCCAGTTTTTAAAAAAAAATCTGATCTTTTTCCTTCACATGCTTCATATTTGGCTTGTTATCTCAATTATTGGTTTGTCTGTATCATCCTTTTCCAGAGGCAACCAGATAGTGCAGAGAATACAGCACTGGGCTTAGAATTAGGAAGACACATCTTCAGCTGAATTCAAATCTAGTCTCACTTACTAGCTGTGTGACACTGGGCAATTCACTTAACCCTATTTGTCTCAGTTTCCTCAGCTGTAAAATGATCTGGAAAAGGAAATGACAAACTACTCTAGTACTTTTGCCAAGAAACTCCCAAAAAGGAATCACAAAGAGCAGAACACAATCGGATTGATTCAACAAAAATTATCCTTTTCCATGAATTATCTTCCACTATCCAAGGCATCTAGCACAAGGTTATCCTTATAGTAGATACTTAATAAAAGTTGAATTAATCTGATTTAAATAAAAAAGGAAAGGCAGAAGCAAGCTTTCTCTCTTGGGAAAGGCACACTCTCTAAATATATATATACATATAAATATATATATATATATATATATGCTGGCCTTGTTGTGTTTCTTGAAACAAGTTCCTTAGGGACAGAAATTATATGATCAATACTGAATCTCTCCAAACCAATCTATTACAGAGCAGATAACAAAAGTTTCAGGTAATTTTTCCTCATATTTTTTACTCTCCTTTTCAATAAGTGTAATTACCTAACTGTTGAGTATTCTAATGGAAATTCACATATAACATAAATCATTTCATTATTTCCTATAGAAAACTTCATCTACTCAGGTGCCTCTATTTTGTACTGAATTTACCAAGTTTCTAAAGAAAAAGGCATGATAATATTCATGATAGATTCCATAAGACATTTTATATTTACTTTAAATACTCTCTTTACAACAGAATAAATAGCTTTGACACTAAGGAGATAACTACACAATACATTTTTGAAAAACTACAATACTCCCAGAAACCCAAATAAAATATGATTATAGATTTGGCAAACATAGAGGAGTTTGATAGTCACCGAACAGGAAGAAATGGCTCCACTTTGTGAGATAATATTTTCATTTACAAAATATCTTCTATCCAAGGGTCTCAAAACACAGATGTTCATTTTATAAGAGGGAGAACAGGAAAGGAAAAAATTTGATACTCTCTAGTGATTAAATCAGAAATAGAATGGTTTGCTGGTTACAAATCTATTGTTCCTTCCAGTAACAAAAATAAAGTCTCAAGACAGTAGAAACTAACTTCTTGCTAGATTCTTTATGGGCAGAACTAAATTATATACTATAGATGCAAGAAATGAGATCTGTTAACAGTCACAGGAGTGAACCCTTGTCATGGTGCATTTGCTTCTTCTAATGTCACAGAAAAATTCACTGAAGTCATTTTTAGTTTGTCATCCAGCCATCCTGTCTACTACAAATGGTGCCCAGTTGAGACACACTCATTTCAGCCCTAATGTGACAAAGGTTTTGTTCCAGTGTATTTCCTCATAAAAGGCAATACGGTTTATGTCAAAAAAAATCAGAATTGGAGTCGAAAGGCCAAGGTTCAAGTCCTGGAGGATTCAACAGCTTACTAGCTGTTTAGTCTTGGGGCAGTTGATGTCACTGAGTGTCTGTTCCTAGAAAAGAATCAGTATAACAATATCTGACAATGATGTAGAACTTAAAAGTTTGCAAAAAATGCTTTTCAAATATTATTTCATTTTATCTTGATAACCATCCTGGGAGGCCATTATTATACCCATTTTACAAATGAAGAAACTGAAGCAAACAGAAGAGGAGCAGAAGGGGGTAGACCAAGAATTTATTAGGCACATACTTTGTTCCAGGCATTGTGCTAAGCATTTTACAAATATTACCAACAAATATGTCAGTGAAGGAAGTCATACAACGGACTGACCCAGTCAATTACAAATTTATTATATGATCTTCACAAATCCTTATTACTGCGTACCAGTTCTTTTACTCTGTCTTTATCTCACTTCCATTTCAACCCTCTTTCCCCAAGCCATGTAAGCCTCCCTTTTCTTCCCTCTCTGCCAAAGACTTATCTTATTTTATTTTTTTTAAGTTTTTGAGATAATATGGATAGAACTCCATCATTCTCCCAATTTAGCACTTCAGAGCACCTGAATATCATAGCCTCAAAAAATGAGGTGATCTTTCTTTTTGCCAAGACTAAGCTCCTTATTAATGCCCTCAATTCCCATCCCCAAATGGAATTTATCCATTTAATCATTCCTTCTATTAACATAATTTTTAACTTCTCCTCCATTTTAATTCCAATTTAAGATGCTTTCCAGACTCAAAATCCCAACCTTCATTTTGGTGTCCACCTTTCACCCAACTCTCACTTGTGGCTCCAAGAAGCTATACCATGTGCAACAGCCACACAAGAGGTAAAATAAGATTGAGGGTAACTGATAGACCTAAATCATGTTAGGGGAATGTCGGTCCCAAGCATGTGACAACTTCCCCTGGAAGATTGAGTGGATAAAAATAATTTGCTCCAACAGCCACAAAGGTAGGTGTAGAGCTTGATCAGATATTAAAGACACCAGAGGCATCCACTGCATCCCCAGCCATCTCCAACTGTTCTGACTTTTGTCTTGACACTGGATTTTGATAACTGCGGAAGAGACAGTAAGGCTGATGACTTGGTACAATTCTGCCTCATCTAAATTCAATTTACATAGGAATCCAGTCATCACCTCTGATTTCATTGACTCTCTTCAAAAGTGAAGCAACTTTTAGCTGAATCACTTTTTCTTTACTTTCTTTTAATAGTATTTTATTTTTCTAAATACATATAAAAATAGTTTTCAACATTCATTTTTGTATGACTTTGTGTTCTAAATTTTTCCCTCCTTTCTTACCTCCCGCCAGCAATCAGATATAGATTAAATATATGCAATCCTTTTGAAAATATTTCATATTTGTCATGTTGTGAAAGAAAAATAAAACCAAGAAGTAAAACAACATGAGAAAGAAAAAACAAATAAAAAATGTGAAAACACCATGCTTCAATCTACATTCCATCTCCATAGTTCTCTTTCTGGATGTGATTGGTATTTTCCATCCCAAGTCTATTGGAATTGGCCTGAATCACCTCATTGTTGAAAAGAGCCAAGGGCATCCCAGATGATCATCACATAGTCTTCTTGTTGCTGTGTACAATGTTCTCTTTGTTCTAACTCACTTCATTCAGCATCAGTTCATTTAAGTCTTTCCAGGCTTTTTTGAAATCAGCCTGCTCATCATTTCTTATAGAATAATAATATTGCATTACCTTCATATAACATAACGTACTCAACCATTCCTTAATTGACAGCATCCACTCAATTTCCTGAGCTCACTTTTTCTATGGATTCTTTATGTAATTAGGAGGATATGTGGGGGTTTCTGAGGAACAAACTTCATAGTTATTGTTATTGTTGTTTTTATTCATGCCATTATCTCAGGGAAGTTATGCCATGGCATGCAAGTAAATTGAATTTAAGTGAGGAAGGGCTGTGTAAGGTCACCTGTCTCACTGTCTCCTCCAGACCCATCTGGATCAGTGGCCAGATATAGATCAGGAGGACTGGGAGGCAGTGGGAGACCTTAGTCTTTTTAAACTAAAGTCTTCAACAAGTCTCAAACTGATTGAAATTGTACCCATTCAGTGATTAAGGCTAGGTAGCAATTGAGGCAAAAAATCTGACATCCAATTAAGTGTCTTTGCTCAGAATTAATTGTATCTGCTAGCTGACTTTTCATAAGAAACACTTTATTGGGGTGAGTAAACTACAGTGTTAAAAGTAACCACACGCAGGGTACCCCAAGATCCAATAGTAACCACCCTCCAAGGACTCAGTCTGTGAAATCTAGTACAAGCTGGAATTAACTCAGAAGGGGTGCTTCATAAGCTTATCCAATTTGGATATCATTTGGAGCTAATCAGGCTTTACTTAAGTCTATTTAACCATGTCTGCTTTCAGGATTTGCTAAACCATGAATGCATTGATCCCAAAATATTATTTATCATCTATCACTCTCACACAAACCTTCTTCCAGGCAGGCTTAGGCAGTATTTGTATCCAAAATACCAAGAAAAAGAAGTGTTCAAGACAGGGCAGCATTAAAAAGATTCTTACATTATTTATTCGGAGGCTTGCTAATTAATCCTCCCTGAGCCTGACCCTCCAATGAGGCATACTGAATGAATTTCCCTATTCTGAGGAAAGTATTCCCTTGATAAATTAATGATATCTTCCAGAGTATCAGAGGGCTGACCTCCATGTACAGAAAGGGTAACTCAGAGGGAAAGGTGAGTTCTAGTTCCAGACATGCTTTGTAACCCTTAGTAAGTTATGATGATGCTCAGTAATACCAATAGAGAATAGAAATGCCCTACCTCTCGGGTGTGAGGGATAACTAATAAGCCTGATGGCAAAAGTTCTTGGCACAAAAGCTAAAGTACCAACTTAAGCCTGCCCATGCTCTGCTCCCAGGGAAGTTCTCTGGCCATGATTGGCTAATAAATCTTAATCACAGCCCAGTCAAGTGTTCTCCTATAATCAGGATTCTTGATTGGTTTTCTTCTTACTTCCAAAAGGTCAGAATTAAGAAGATGAGGAAGAGAGAGAAAAGAGGAGAGAAATCAAGAATTAATGATGATTCCAAACTCCATAACTGTCTGGCATTGCAATTATTTCTAGTCCCTGAGTAATTGTGCGGACAAGGCAGTCACCACACTGTCATATGGCTCCCCTCTCAAAGATTACCTTCTGGTACCATGGCCCAGCAGCAGTTCCCAGGACAGATGTAATAAGAAAGTGCCTGGCTGAAGATGCAGTTTTAAAAAGTAGGTAGAGGGGCAGCTAGATGGCATGGTGGATAAAGCACTGGCCCTAAAGTCAGGAGTTCTTTAGTTCAAATCTGACCTCAGACAATTCCTACTTCCTACCTGTGTGATCCTGGGCAAGTCACTTAACCTTAATTGCTTCATCAAAAGAAAAATAGGTAGAGTTTGGTGAATATGTCTGTGTTCCTGGAAGATTATGATGATTTGCACATGACTTAACCCTGTAAGAGATAGCAACCAGTGCTGGATAAACTGCAGAAATAGTTTCATATTCTAAAAATGCTTTAAATCACTATTGATTAGAAAAATGCAAATTAAGATAACTCTGAGGTAATATTTCATACCTCTAATACTGCCTAAGATGGCCATAAAAGATAATTATAAATGTGGGAAAGAATGTGGGAAAACTGGAATACTAATCCATTGTTAATGGAGTTGTGAATTGACTATCTCCCAAATTTCTTCTTATTAAAACTTCCTCTTCTTTTCCTCTCTCAACTGGACCTGTCCCTGCCCATGATGGAAGGAACCCAAAGTATCCAGTGTATTCTACTCCAACCTTCAGAACTACTCTCCAATGGTTGTGGGATGGACCCCTCCAAACCTATCCCCCACTACCAAGCATGGCCAGGACATCATCAGTCCTTCTGGTAAGATAAAGTCTTACCTTACAGTCATACTCTGCTGACCATTATACTCTCCAGACCTCCTGGGCATTGTCCTGCTACCTGCTGATGGACTTTACCATCTTATTCTTCAGTTAAACTTACATATATATATATATATATATATATACACATACATATATATGTCTATTTCTCTTAATGAGAATGTGAGCTTCTTGAGAATGTGTTTCTCTCATTCTTCTTGATTTTCAATGTATATCCCCATTGTGTAGCACAATGCTTTGCATTTAGTAAGTACTTATTAAATGCATTTTCACTCATTCTCACTTACTCTGTTTTTTCTCTTCACTGAAATTAAAGAAAACTTGGTATATTTGGCTTTCCCACAAATAAAGTGACACTTGTTAGGATTAGAAATGTTTCTTAATTCTTCAGCCTGCTAGACAAGGGGTTATTTCTAGACTACCTTCTTAATCTATGCATCTCAGCAATGTTATTTTAGTGTTAAAGCTCACAAAGTAGCCCCACAGAAGCCCTGCACAGTTTTTTACCTAATTCCTATGAAAGCCAAAAAATGTTTAGAGAAACTGCTCATGTAGTGCAATCTTAAATTTAGATTACTCTTTAAGGCATCAATTGTTAACCACCTAGAAAAACTCAGGTCAGATGAAGCATCTGGTTTTTAGTTAAATCTTACTTTTGATTTAGTTTTCCAAATTGGCTCAGTGAGTCACCACAAGGTCAAATCACTTGCTCTTTATCCAACAGTAAGTCTATAATTTAGCTGTCCTTAATGGCCAGGATATTCCTGGCTTATAGCCTTTTTGCCCTAAATGCAAAATTTTAGAGCCTTCCTAAAGTAAGTAAATTGAATTTGTGTCTACCAGCAAAGCCTAAATAAATCTTGTGCTTTCTTTGTATTCATTAATTACCTGTTAAATTAAGATATTTCATCACTGACAACTATGAAAATGTTAATGGTACTTTTTTTCTTTTATAATCAATGTAGCTGGTATTCACACATCACAAAGTTTGCCGCCATGACAAAGAACAAATATAGGAGAGTTCAGGATTCCCCAATTGCCTTTAAATATATTAAGAGTAAATATATTCCATGCATTTTGTTTTCCTTCTTAGGTTGTTTTTTTCTTCTCTTTCTAGAGCTGATGTTGCTTGTGCAGTAAGATAACTGTATAGATATGTATACATATATTGGATTTGTCATATAATTTATCATATTTAGCATGTATTGGATTACTTGTCATCTAGGGGTGGGGGTGGAGGGAAAGAGGGGAAAAGCTTGGAAAAAAAAGTTTTTTGCAAAGGTCAATGTAGAAAACTCACTCATATGTTTTGTAAATAAAAAGCTTTTAATAAAAAAAAGAGTAAATATAATGTGAAATGTGGGCAGAATCAACAAACTAAGAATGCTGAATAATTTTTTTGGCCAATTTAAAACATACGAGCCAAGAAACTGAACTTGGGAAAATCATAAACTGATTTGACCTCAATTCCTTTGAAAAAGAAAAAATGTGAAATAAAAGAATTACACATGTTTAACATATATTGGACTACTTGCTGTCTGGGAGAGGGGTAAGAGGAAGAGAGGGATAAAAATTGGAACACAAGGTTTTGCAAGGATGAATGTTGAAAACTATCTTTGTATATATTTTGAAAATAAAAAGCTGTCATTAAAAATAAAAAACAAAAACAAATTTTTTTTTAAAAAGTAACTGAATTAAAATGACCTCTAAAGTTCTACTTGCTCCAAGTAAGTTCAGCATCCTTCCAACAGGTGATCCTTTAAATCATAAAAGTCTGACCTCTGCTGGCCATAAATGATTATTACAACACCTGACCTTAACTGGCAGAAAGTTTCAATATGCACAGTCTGGGTTCTTCCCACCACTCAAACTAGTATAGAAATCTAAGTTTATCTACTGATCACCAGTTACTCTTCCCTCTAATTCAATTGTATTCTTTCTACCTAAAGCCAAAGTCTAAATACTCAGATTCTTTATATCCTTCTTAATTAGACCTGCTCTTATATTCTTCATTCAAAATAATTCAGATTAACTTAAAAAGCATTCCTTAAGTACATCCTTAAAGCAGAGCCCTTTGCTGAACAAAAAAAGAAATAGAAATAAAGATTAAATATTGTCTAGTAGAAATGTTATAACACAAAAATAACTTACAAGATAGACTATATTAAAGTTATAATAAAACTAAGTGCTACATGATTTACAAAAAATGTGATTGTTCTGATTACAGAGATCAAATAGTCTCAACCAATCAGCAGGAAATCATAAAGGAGGGGAAAGAACCCACATGTGCAAAAATGTTTGTAGCAGCTCTTTTAGTGGTAGCAAAGAATTGGAAAATGAGTAGATGCCCATCAATTGGGGAATGGCTGAATAAGTGGTGGTATAATGAATGCTATGGAATATTATTGTTCTACAAAAATGATGAATAAGCTGATTTTAGAAAGTGGAAAAATTTACAGGAACTGATGCTGAGCAAAACAAGCAGAACTAAGAATGCATTGTACACAGTAACAGTAAGATTGTGCTATAATCAACTATGAAAGACTTGGTTCTGCTCAGTAGTTCAACGATCTAAAGCAAAATCAATGGACTTTGCACAGAAAATGCCATCTGCCTCCAGAAAGAGGAGCATAGAAATTAAATGTAAATCAACACATGATGGGTTCACTTTTTTCTAGGTTTTTTTCTCACCCATGTTTTTCCTCCTTTTATTCTGTTTTATATCCCAACATGATTCATAAAGAAATGTAGATTTAGGGGCAGCTAAGTGGTGCAATGGATAGAGCACCAGCCCTGAAGTCGGTAGGACCTGAGTTCAAATCTGGCCTCAGACACTTAACACTTCCTAGCTGTGTGACCCTGGGCAAGTCACTTAACCCCAATTGCCTCAACAAAAAAAAAGAAAAAAAAAGAAAAGAAAGAAAAAAAGAAATGTAGATTTAAAAAATTAATATACATGTATACCCAGAAAAAATAAAACAATAAAGAAAACAAAAAAGAATAACCCAGAGTTTATTGCATTAGTGATAAAGATAAAGAAAAACAGACTTATAGAGCATAAAGCACCCTTACTTAGATACAATTTAATTTAAAGATGAGAAAAGCCTTTCAAGGTCAAGTTAAATTATTTGCTCAAAGTAATAGGTAGTGAAAGAGCTGAAGTCTTTCATTACCCAGGTCCAGGATTCCAGGGATTTTTTTTCCCCATTGCACCAATCTCTCTCTCAGGTCAACAAAACCTCCTTAGAAACACTTAATCATTCTGAGATTCAAATTATGCAATCCTTTTCATATATTTACTCTTTTTGTTGTTGTGAGTACCTCAGGCATCAGTGTAGAATATAACCCTTCCAAGTCCTTAGTAGACAGTTTCATAAATTTTTATCAACAAAACAATAAAATTATTAGCTTATAATCTCAGAGTTGATGGGAACTTCAACAGTCATCTAGTATTACTTCTACCTGAATAGAATTTCTCATAATAACACAACTGCCAAATGAGCAACCAGCTTCAACTTGAAGACTTCCATCAAAGGAGAACCTCCTAACTTCAGGGACAGCCCCTTCCACTTTTTTAATTTTTTTTTTCTTTCTTTTTTTTGGCACTTGAAACTGTGACTCTATTGTGTACAACTGGTTATGCCTTTTAAATATATAATAAAGTTGTCATGTAAATTTTGTTTGCTTGTTTTCTTCCCTCCCCTATCCTAGGGTTGGCTATCATTAGACACAAATATGCATGTACATGTGAAAAAAAATTCTATGCATACTTCTAGTTATCAGGTCTTTCTCTGGATTCAAATAGTGTCTTCCTTCATAAGTCCTTGGAAGTTCATTTGAGTCTTTATAATAGTCAAAATAACATTTCCTCAAAGTTATTCTTAAAACAATATTGCTATTACCATTTCACTTTTAAATTGTTCCAATGGTTAGAAGATATTTCCTTACTTGGAATCAAAATCTGTCTTTTTTTAATATCTACTCCAAATTCCTAATTCTAAGGCCCAAGCAGAAGTTTAGTATTTCTTCCAGAAGAGGACAGAGCTCAGGAGAAGCATAATAGCTATCTTCAAGTATTTGAAGTTTGACATGTAAAAAAAAGAAAAGAGGGGAGAAGGGGAAGTGAAGAGAGGGAGGAAAGGGGAAGGAGAAGGAGAAGAGAAAGGGAGACAAGGAGAGGAAAAGGGGGAAGGAGAAGGAGACGGAGAGAGTGAGAAAGGGAGAGGGAGAAGGAAGGAAGGAAGGAAGGAAGGAAGGAAGGAAGGAAGGAAGGAAGGAAGGAAGGAAGAAAATGGCAAGCAGTATATACTGATTATTTGAGAAATGCCTGTTTACAGAAGTTTAACCTTCAGGATCACATAGACAGGTACCAAATAGGTAGTGTTGAAACCACAAAAACTATTTTTGCAAAAGAGTTGGACCTTAAGGACCTGAGTCCTTATACTAAGTAAGACAAGGATACATTGAGGTAGATGATATGAGACTACTGTGAAGGAATAGTAAGGGGAAGGAGAAGAGGGAAAGGGGAGAAAAATAGTTTTTGGATCTTCCAGCAAGGATGATTTTCATGTCCAAAGATGATTGTACATGCTAATGGATAATGAAGTAGAAAAAGAAAACAAGAAGTCATTTATTCACTGGGGACATGGGTATATCATAGGCAGAGGAAATGTTAAGAGAGTATTTGGATTTCCAAGGTTCAATTTTCCATAGGTCCTTACAAATGTGAACAAAGATGACTTTAATGAGAAATGCCGTGCAAATTATAAGGTTTTTTAAAATATTGGTTGCTGCCTTCTTGAGAAGGAATAAAATTATATAAAATCATGAAGTGTCCAAGTAACCACATTGTTATCCCAGGGGCCATGGCTAGACAAGTCAGAGGAGATGAAAGCTAATGGTATCATGTATTTTTCAGCATCAGTTATAGAAAATAAATAACATTTCTAACATGGTAAATTGCTGAGGAAAATCTGTAAGAAAATAAATGTCAAGTGTCAAGGGATAGTGTCAAGTGTCAAGTGACACAAGGGAAGTGTCAAGGACAAAGGATACATACGTTTCTGGTGAAGTACTACTAGAATTCAATTGTGTGTCTGTGTGTATAGATACACACATTTATATATGCATACACATACTACATATTTATATGTAGTTGTTATGTATAACTATAGTTGTAGTTATATGTATATATGTGTATGTATGCATACATAAATTGTATAACTATATTTATGTATATGTATGTGTGCATATCATGTTTACTTATGCATGTGTGCCTATTTAACTATTACTTTATTCAAAAATATTTATCTAAGATGCGTTTGTTTAAAGCAAGATTATTTAAATCAGTAGTCAGAAAGAGTGAAATTAATTTCTACAACAAAAAGTGCATTTGTGCTGTTATATATACATATGTTTATGTATATGTATGCATGTATATATACTCAGAACTTAGATAGAGAGATAGATAGAAAGATATATATTCAGAACTCTGAGATAACAGTTTGTTTTCCAAAAAATCCACAATATTTTTAAAACAATGAATTTATAGCTTGACTTGTAAAATAATTTATTTTGTGGCCCCATCAGAAGACTGAATGAGAATTTGGTTGTTTTGATTACTGAAGCTAAGGAAGTGTATACTTCAGAGATATATCACCTCCAGCTTAACAAGTTAACTGTGACTCTTTGGGAGATGTGGTTGATACATTAAGAAGGCAGCAGCCAATATTAAAAGAACTGTCCTATAACTTGCACTACATTTCATTTATTTTTTTAAATCACATCTCTGGTCAATAGAAATTATTCTTTCTTGATCACTACCAACTATTCAATGCCCTTTCAAGATACCCTTTAGTCACATTAATCACGCAATATAATCACACTATATTGATAGTTTTGTTCAGCATGATAAAAATCTTAAATCCTTGGCAAGAATTTCAGACATTCTCTAGTCCAATTCCCACCCAAAACACGAATCCCGTTCATGGCATCAATCAAATAAGCAGTGTTTATTAAGTATTGATGATGTCTAGGCAGTATCTACTCATAGTATCTTCCGACAAGTGCTTATCCCAGTTTATCCTAAATTACATCAGCAGTTCAATGGAGTCATGGTCTCATTGATGTTAATATTCCCTCCAATGGTACAGATTATAACTCATGCCTTCTCCCTTGTTCAACTCTCGTGCATACTCTGCCCTAAATGCCTTTTAGGGGAACACTCAATGTGGTAGAAACCTTCCTCTGAGCCTTTTAATATTTTTGAATACCAGTATAGAGTTTAGCTATTGTATTTTCCCTTATTTTTACTATTTTAATAGACTATCACCTTTCCCTATCATATACTTTGTGGATGATTTATTTTATGATACTTCATACATGTGGGTCATCATTTACAATATTCCACAATTTATACTTATCATATAACTCTCCACTTTGCTTTGGGTCACCCACAACATTGATTCTTCAGAAATTATGGTATTCCAGGATTTATAGAGATATATTATCATCATTGGAAAAATATCAGTGTCCAAAAGATATTTTTAGAGTTAGAGAGTACCTTGATATTGTTGAAATTATTGAACAGCTTTCAAAAGTCAATCCAGCTTATTCTCTTGCGTGCAATTAATTCTGAATTCCTGCTTATTATTCATATCTACTGTGTCTGTTTGAGACATATTCGGAATATTTACAAACCAAAAGTCCAAAATATACACATAGGCAATCTTACATGGGGCTCTTCTAACTGATTAGCATGCTATACTATGATCAACTAATTCTATTTCATGATTATTTCTGGCTTGGTCCCATTATAGATATATAGTATACCATCACAGAAGCTGCTTTATTTCACTTGATCTTTGGTACTTGGCAATTAATCTAAAGATAATATGCTGTTATTGCTGGTGAAGTTATGAACTGATTCATCCATTCTGGAGAGCAATTTGGAACTATGCCCAAAGGACTCTAAAACAGGGCATACGCTTTGATCCAGCAATGTTTTTACTGGATCTGTATCCCAGAGAGATCATAAAAAGGGAAAAGGGCCCACGTGTGCAAAAATGTTTGTGGCAGCCCTTTTTGTAGTGGCTAGAAACTAGAAACTGAATGGATGCCCGTCAGTTGGAGAATGGCTGAATAAGTTATGGAATATTAATATAAGAGAATATTGTTGTTTTTTGAGAAATGATGAGCAGGCTGATTTCAGAAAAGCCTGGAAAGACTTACATGAACTGATGCTGAGTGAAATGAGTAGAATCAAGAGAATATTATACATAGCAACAAAATTGGCTTTTTTCAACAATGAGGTGATTCGAGGCAGTTCCAATATATACTTGTGATGAAAAGAGTCATTTGCATTCAGAGAGAGAAGGATGGAATGTGGATTAAAGCAAAGTATTTTCACCTTTGTTATTGTTGTTGTTTGTTTGCCTGAGTTTTTTTTAACTCATGTTTTTCCCCTTTTGATATGATTTTTCTTGCACAGCATAACAAACGTGGAAATATGTTTAGAAGAATTGCACATGTTAACCTATATCAGATTGCTTGCTGTATAGAGAATGGGGCAGGGGATGAGAGAGGGAGAATGGATCACAAGGTTATGCAAACATGAATGTTAAAGATTATCTTTGTCTGTATTTGAAAAAATAAAAAAAGCTCTGATAGTATGCTGTTATGAGAAACAGTTGAAGTATTAATCTCTTCTTGAGGCCTTTCCAGAAGTGGTCACAGTTATTTACAGACCTTCCTCAGGCACATTTACAAGAATATGAATGTTTCTTTAATAGGTTCATTACATTCACTATCCTTTCTGTGGTAAGCAAAATGAGGCAAGAAGATTCTATTGATGATGGTGCTTCAATCAAGCTATGGCATGAAGATGCTCACTACTGAGCAGATTTTCCCAGTGATGAGGAATTAATCTCTGTCATTAAGAATTAGTTGCATGGCTCAAAAGCCAAATCTGCAGAGTATATGACAGTAACTCAGATCCCCTCTTGAATGGATTCTGTGTCCTGATTCCCAAGCAAAACAATACTCAATTATAGACTTTCTAAAGACTCATAATTATGCAAAGACTTAGCACACAAAGTCCTGATTGATGGTACTCCCTGAAGATACAGAAATCAGGACCAAACGTAACACCACCAGGAAAGTCAGGAGGGAAACCCTCAAATCAATACCAAAAAAAGAAATTATTTTTATCTATTTCTCCATTTCTTTATATGCCATAGTATAATTCACAGAAGGACTAGATTCATCAGTCCAGGCTATATTAGCATTGAAGGCAGAAAATCTGGCTTGAATAGCTGCTATAAGAAATGAATGGGGTCCTTGATAATTGTTACTAATTCATACCTCTAGTCAAGGGCCTTCATCCCCATGGTTACTTCTCACAGCCCAAAGTAGCCTCTGGGCCATGATGAGGAATTTATATGTTAGGAAGTTATTGAGGGCATTTTTGTACTGTTTTTATTTGTTTTTTATCTTCCTTTTTTAATGCATCTATGTAAAACATACTTAAGTCCTATCCCAATGCTATTTTGGAAGGCTTACAATCTCATAAAAATCAGACATTACCTCTGTTCTTGAAATCATGACATTTCTGTTATGCAAGATGATGAAATCATAAATTACTTGAAGTGTAACTCTATATGTAATCTCTACAAATAATATATATATATATATGTGTGTACATGTTTATATCTGTATGGATTTGTGATCACATTGGCTTGAATGCTCCCACCATCTATGCAGATCATAATTATTCCACACACATTTTCATCATCTATGATTTTTGTCTATGCTTTTCTATTAATTCATAAAGAATACATGCAAAACATGGGGGTCTTCCTCTGGTTGTTTCCATATTTTGTGGGTCTGTATCAGTAGCTTCAAATTCAAATAGAAGTGAAGATCAACAATCCTTTCATAAGGATCCCTCAAGACTATTGAATTAATTTTAAGATAATTAAGATATAATTATTCATACTTTGTCAAATTTTCATTTATTTTGTTAAATATTTTTCAATTGAATTTTAATCTGATTAAGACCACCCTTAGGAGTGTTTGGAGCTATATGTGGTCTGTGGACCACAAATTTGACATCTCTGGTCTATATATAACAGACTCCACATGTGCATGCTAGTTCCTCTCTTCCTGGAATTAAGAATAATTGGTTGAAAATCTGTTCTTGAGTAGGTGGTGCAGCATTCCCACTTAAGTCTAGAAGGTATGTATTCATGTCACCACCAAATAAAATTACTCAGCTAGTTTTTGTTGTTGCTGCTGTTGTTTAGTCATTTTCAGTCATATCCAACTTTTCATGGGATTTTATTTTGGGATTTTCTTGGCAAAGATATTCAAGCAGTTTTCCATTTCCTTCTCCAACTCATCTTACAGCTGAGGAAACTGAAGCCAACAAGGTTAAATGACTTATTCAGGGTTACACATCTAGTAAGTTGTCTAAGACCAGATCTCACCCAAATCTTCCTGATTCTAGTCCCAGTGTTCTGCTACTACACCTGCGCCACTTTGTTGTTCATCCTTCTTTCAAAGAAAACCAATGGCATCATGGAATGATGTCTTGAATCCTGTGTGAATTGGATTTAAGGGAGACAAAGTTGCACAAAGTCATCAGCCTCTCTCTCTCTCTCTCTCTCTCTTTCAGACATCATAGTCCAGTGGCAAGACAAAAGTGAGAATGATCAGCAATGGTCCAGGATGCAGAAGATGACCTTGGGTTCTTTGATGTCAAACCAAACTCTAAGGACTCAGAGCACTTGCTTCAGCCACCTGCCTAACCAGTGGAAGGGACAAGGTGTTCTCATTCACCCATTCCACCAGGGGAGACTTCACATGCTTAGAGTAATCATCATCTTAATTCAGTGATAGATCTGAAGCCTGTCAGTTACCATCAACCTGGTTTAGCCCATCTGCAGAGATGATTTTATGGGGGTATGGCTGCTGCATGTGCTACAGTTTCTTGGAGCCACAGGTGAGAACTGGATGAAGATGGACACCAAAGGTGGATGAGCAGCCCTGAAAAGGGCTCAACAAGTTCTCACACCAGAGATGCTAGCCCTCCCTGAACATTCCCATATACCCCAGTATCCACTGCACCAGCTAGCTACTTCTCAGCTAATTTGCCTTTCATCTATTAGTCTTTTCTATTAGTCTCTTTGAGCTTTTTTGACTCAATGATTTGCTTCCACTTTGTTTTTTGAATTATTTACTTTAATCTAAATTACAGAATAAAATATGCATTTCTACAATGTAGCATGATAAAAGATGATCCCACGTGAAACATGTACAACTTGCTATTCTTTTAAATATATGACAGTTATTATGTAAAAGTGTAATATCTTTTTTTCTTCTTTTCCCTCCCCGTCCTAGAGATAGCTACTGTTAGACACAAATATGTAAATATATATATATATATACATACATATACATGTACATATATATGTAAAAACAGTTTTTTCTCTGGACACAGATATTATCTTCCTTCATGTCCTTTATAGTTAATTTGGGTATTTATAATAGTCATAATGACTTATTCTCTCCAAGTTGTTCTTAAAACAATATTGTTATTACTATATACAACATTCTCTAGGTTTTGCTCATTTCATTCTTCATTAGTTTGTGCCGGTCTATTCTTGCCTTTCTGAGATCATCAAGCTCATCATTTCTTATAGCAGTATTTCATCACAATCATATACCACAATTTGTTTAGCCTTTTTTTGCGAGGCAATCAGGGTAAAGTGATTTGTCCAGGGTCATACAGTTAGTAAGTGTCAAGTGTCTGATACCAGATTTGAACTCAGGTTCTCCTGACTCCAGACCCAGTATTCTATCCATTGTGCCATCTAGCTGCTCCTTGGGCATTCTTTTTAGATAACCAAAGTGGTAGCATAAATATACCAATTAATGTCAACCACAGCCACATACTTCACAACATGAGATAATCCATGCTCCAGTCCCCAGAGCAAAAAACTCCACTTGAGCTAGCATCCTTTTGCAAGCTCACACACAAAAACTGTGTCATGGGACTACAGAGAGTTTATATCTAAACACAAATAGGTACCTCCTAGTAAAATTTAGACTTGCATATTATACAGTTGATTCATGACTAAGGCAGATATCACCATAGAAAAGTACAGCTACTCTCGTTTGCCCCTACTTGGGCAAACTGGATAATAGGATCCTGATTCCAGAGATTCCTGCTTCAGTAATTCTGCTGGACACCAGTCTATATATAGAACATCCAGGACTGAAATAGGATGGAGATGAAATGCTCCAGAGGTTATACCTATATAATACAACCTGTCATACATCAAGGGTCTATTATAGCAAGAGAAGTTTTACAGCCATAAGTGACAAGGTTTTTTTTTCCCAAACTTGGGTCAAACTCTATTTGATAGTACCATTTTTTCTTTTAAATCACCTGGCTCTTTACCCTTGCTGAGTCAAATGGGAGGCAAAGACTCCCAGGTGTTTTCAGAATTTAGCTTTACCTGTGAACCACTACTGTGGCTAAGCATTGAGGTTGGGAGATGTAATGGACATTAACAGTGCTCTACAAAAAGTGCTGATGACCATCATACATGATAATTTAGTTCATGGAATTCTTAAAGCTGCCAAAATCTTGGACAAACTCCAAGCCCATTTTTGTACTCTTGCTTCCAACTGTGATGAATCTATGTATGTAAAGTTGTTTGAGGTTGTGTGCTGAACAACAAATCAACTTGATCAAGGTTAATACCAACAAGAAGCTGAGTTAATGGGTGGTCCTCTGTAAAATTGACAAAGAGGGAAAACCCCATAAAGTGGTTAGCTGTAGTTGCATTGTTGTTAAAGGACTCTGGAAAGGAATCTTAGGCCAAAGAAGTCATTGAAGAAATTTTTAATAATAGCTTTTTATTTTCAAAATACATGCAAAGATAATTTTCAACATTAACCCTTTCAAAACCTTGTGTTCCAAATTTTTCTACCTCTCTTTACTCTCCTCCCCTAGAAAGCAAGTAATCCAATATAGGTTAATCATTTGCAATTTGAAGAATATTTGAAATGTAAAAAATGAAGAAATAAAAGCTTTGGTATGATTTGGAAATATACAAATAAATGAATGAATGAATGAGTGAATTCATAAATCACCTGCCCCTATGGTCTTCACTCTAAAAATGATGTTCTTAGCATCAATATGTGCATTGGCACCAGCTAGAATAAACCCCCTTCAAGTGTATCATTAGGATTTTTTATCTGTCATCACCCACGCTCCCTACCTACTGGCTCACCTACTTATTAATTCATGTATAACATTGATGATGCATTTTATACCACTTTTCACTTTTGCATTTCTGTCCCTAAAGCTTGGCACAGTGCCTTGTGTATGATAGACACTTAAAATTTTGTTTGTTAACTTTATCACTGATGATATTGTTTGGTAAGCTCCTTTTCTAGTAATTTCTGATTCTCCTCTTGAGGAAAATGTAACATATAAATATAGAGCTTCGGTATGATCTACAAGCCTTTAGCCACTTTCATTCCTTGAAAACAATAATAATAACTTACATTTATATAGCATTTTAAGGTTCATGACATTTTACATGCATATTCATTTGAGTTTTACAAGAACCCTGTGAGATAACTATAATAGTTATATTATCCCCATTATATAGATTAGAAACTAAGCTCAAGCTGATTTCAGAAAAATCTGGAAAGGTTTACATGAATGGTTACTGAGTAAGATGAGCAAATGCAGGAGAATATCATCCACAGTAATAGCGAAATTGTGTGATTATCAACTGTGATGGATGTGATTCTTCTCAACAATGCAGGGATTCAAGGCAATTCCAATAGACTTAGGATGGAAAATGCCATCTACATCCAGAGAGAGAACTATGAAGACTAAGAGTGGATCAAAGCATGTTATTTTCACTTTTTGTTTGTTTTCTTTCTCATGTTTTTTCCCTTTTGGTCTAATTTTTCTTGAACAATATGACAAATATGGAAATATGTTTTAAAGGATTGCATATATTTAACCTGTATCAGATTGCTTGCTGTCTTGGAGAGGGGGAAGGTAAGGGATGGAGGGAGAAAAATTTGGAACACAAAATCTTACAAAAACTATCTTTACATGTTATTTGGAAAAATAAAATACTATTGAGGGGAAAAAAGGAAACTAAACTCAGAAAGGTCTTATTCCCAGTATCTTTGCCACAAAAACCCCAAGTAGGGTTATGAAGAGTCAGGCATGACTGAATAGCAATAACAAAATATACCAGATGCCATGCTAAGCATTTCATAAATATTTTCTCATTTGATCCTACAATGGGAAATGATTCCCATTTGATTCTGTTGTGGTTGGTGTTGTTATTATTCTCATTTTGCCAATGAGGAAAAAAAATCCAGTTAAGGTCACATAGATAGTAAGTGCCAAAAGTCAAATTTAAATTTAAATTTAAATCTTCCTGATTATATGCCCATCTCTCTATTCACTGAGTCATCTAGGTTTCTCTACTATTATAGGAGTATCGAGAAGAAGGTTTTGTATATATTTTTATGTATTAGTTGTTGCATAAAGAGCACTGGAATTGGAGTGAGAAGACCTCAGTTCAAATCCTGAATTCATCACTTATTAGCTATATGACCCTCAGGCAGCTCCCTTAGAATGTGTGGGTCTCAGTTTCTCAAGTGTAAATGAACTAGTTGGAACATATGACCTCTAGGGTCTCTTCCAACTTCAAAATTATAATCCTATCTTCCAATATACACACTGTCACATATAATTAAGAAAAAAAACATTAATTAAAGCTGTCCCCCAAAAAAGAAAAGGGATAATCAATTTCCCATCATTGGAAGGTTTTAAATTAAAGCTAGATAACTACTTATTAGGGATTTGTGTCTTGGAAATGGGCTAGATTAGAAATTCCTTCCAGCTCTGCAATTCTATGATTCAATGACATAATCTTAGAGAGAAATAAGCCCTCTGAACACAATCCATTGGTTTATAACTCATTACAAATTCCAGGGTATCTCTTAAAATACCAGCAGGGATAAAAAAATCTAAAATGTAATTAATGCAAAATGAATTTAATCCAATTAAGTGTAACATGCCCATATTGAGGTAATATAATAATGAAAAGCTTTGGGTGACTGATAAAGAATCTTTTTTGTTTAGAATATTAAATTATTAAGAATTGGTCAGAGTTTATCCATTGCAATCCATGGGAGCAATTGGCTAGAGAATAACAGGTCATGGCTTCCAAAGAGTCATACATCATTCTGCCAGTTATAGTCATATTATTATTTATAGTACTTATAAGCATACAGTGAACAAACTAAAAGCCAATCTGTTTTCTGGTAAATTCTAATGAAGAAAAAAACCCTCTTCTTCTTGGCTCTAAGTCTCAACCTTCCCTTTACCAGAATGGTTCCCTTTCCCAAGGGTCAGGATGACTGGAGATGGTCCTGCAGTGAGAGATTTTGGCTTTCTTAAGCTAAGGTTTTTAAGTATGACTGACAGTATGACTCAGGCAAGTGCCCAGAGAACAGAAAAAGGAATAATGGAGAGAAGCAACAGCTTTTATTTTGATTCATTGATTGAGATGGAGAATCATTTCCTGGAACTCAAGGATTTATGCTTTATTTTTTGCTTTATTTGCTTTATGATTTTGATTCAATGTCAATAATAACCATGTTATGATCTGAGCTATACAAAAACAGAATAGCTTTCTAGGGCGGTTTACTTAATCAAAGACCTTCAATCAGATGTTGTAAAACATCTCATTAAAGATTTTCATTAGATGACCCTTGCAAAACTCCAGAAGTCATTGAGTAAATTTCCCGCAGTTCATCAATACAGAAACTGAGGCACAAAGTGATCAAGTGACATCCTTAGATCAGACAGCAAGAGAGACAGTGTGTCATAGCAAATAGAGAGCTAGCTTTGGAATTGGGAAGACAGGTATTCATGGTCCAACTACAACGTAACCTGAGCAAGTCACTTATTTAAATTCTTGGAGACATAGTTAGCTAGCTGGCTAGAGACAGTGTTGAGCCTGGATTTAGGAACATATGAGTTTAAATCCAATCTCAGACATTTACTAACTGTGTAGCCCGATTAAGAACTGCAAAATGGGATAATGACATCCACCTCCCAGGTACAGTGCCTGTGACATTTTGTTGTTGAGTCATTTCAGTTGCATCGTAACACCATGTGTGTTTTTCTTGGCAAAGATATTGTAGTGGTTTGCCATTTCCTTCTCCAAGTCATTTTACTGATGAGAAAATTGTGACAAATAGAGTTAAGTGACTCGCCCAGATCAGATTTGAACTCACGTGTTCCTGAGTCTAGACCTATCCAATGTGCCATCTGGCGATCACCTGGCACCAACTAAGTGCTTAATAATTGCATGTTATTTTCCTTCCTTTGAAAGACAACTTTCTAAGACTGTAGCTTTAAGATGGTGACCTACACCATAAGAGGGAGTTTCCTCACCTGGAAGATCCCTATACCAATGAAATCATAAGTTTATTTCCTATCCTTGTTCTTATAACTAATTAATAGCAAAAGCAGAACTAGACTCTAGATCTCCTAATCCCTCTTTATTTCAACCCACTGCCCTATGAATTATCCCCTCTTTTTTTATTTATGTGTATTTGGGAAAGCTTTTTATTGTATGATAAATGAGTATATCATTTATTATTGATTAAATCTTATGTTCATAGTCCCTTTCAGAATAAGTTTGGTATCAGCCTCTTGGTGGTAATATCCATTATCCTAACCTTAACTGTATGAAAAATTCAGATTCAATTTTCAGCACTGTGATTTATAGAGGAATTTTTTTTACCCCCAGGGACATGACCACAACTTAGAGGATTGATTTCATGATACTCACTACAAAGGTATCATCCTTACAATAGAATAAGGATCAGTTTCCAGACTCTAAAATAGCCACCTAATAAGTGCATATGCTCATATGCAAAATTTCATTTCCCAAGAACCATTTCTCTATGCTCTGGACACCAGAAAGTGAAAAGGTGGTCCCCACCCTAAACCCAATATAAATTATTGAGTTATTATTTTGGTGAAATTGATTAGCAATAATCAGAGCCTTGTCACTCTGCATGAATTAAGTGATTTTTAGAGTTTCTTAATACACAAAACTGATGAACAAAGGTGACCAACCAAGGATCAAATACCCAGTTCTGGCTGTCATTTTCTCTGTAATGAATGCAAACAGATATTGTACATGATTCATTCTAGGTAAGACTAATTCTACAAATTTTGCTGTAGATTTGTGGTTCTTCCATACCTTTTCTTTTTTTCCTATGTTAAGAAAAGGCAAAATTGAATTCCAGGAAATGATTCTCCATCTCAATTCCTGCCTCCTCTTCCTCTTTTCTGACAGCCACTCCCCAATCTCACAATTTGTCCAATTCCCAAATGCCACTCTTTACCCATTCAGGTTCCTTCATGATGGAGCCTGTTATTCCAAACCTTAATTTTTACTTGTTTTCTAATTAAATGTAATTACTTCTCTTATTCTGTTTCCCCGAGGTCTAGCTTACACACCTTAAACTAGGGCATTTTTAGAACCTCTGTCATCTCATTGAAGTGATATTTTTGGCAAGAGCTCTTTCTTGATGCCCTTTGAAATCATAATATGTAAGTATTATTATGGTATACCACATTTTTAATATGTAAATATTAGAATACACCAACATTTTAATATATATGGTATTCCACATTTCTTGAAATAAAAGTTAGGACACATGATCTGCAAAGTTTAAATAAAAGTTTATTTTTCTTGAAACTGGGAATTCCATGAAAATTCTGGGTGTATTTATAGGTATCTTTCTACTTTGTATGACTTGGTACTACAGTAGCTATTAGTAAAATGACAAAGGACTGAGGATATCACTTCCAAAAAGAATAAAGAAATAGGAGAAATTTACAAGGATCTTCATAAAACTCCCACATTTGTCTTTCTGTCATGGTCTAACAAATGTTATTTTTAATTAAAATGCAAGTTTTCCCTAAAAGGAAAGATAAAGGGACTTGAAAAATACTTTTCCATTCTCTCTAAGTTATGTGGGAGAATTAGATCAGTCAAAAAGTATTTAGTACTTATTCTGTTTTAGGAAAGATGCTAGGTGCTAGAAATGCAAACACAAAAGATGAAATGATAGTTACTTTCAAGTAGCTGAATTCTAAGTTTACATTTGAGGAAGGAAAAATGTAGGGAAGATAAGCAGGGGTAGAAGTGAAAGACACTTAGAAGCATTCTGAAAGACAATCGAAGAGGTCACCATATCCTGATGATATATAACGTTCTTTTCTATATGTGTTCCTTAATGAAAAAACTGAAGTTATCTGAAGAGGCAAACAGAAATCTTGACTTATGATAACAGCTTAAGAGGTCAAAAATCAAAAAAAAAAAGAAAGAAAGAACCACTAGACAATTCAGGGCCAAATTTAGGGCTATCAGGCTCTTCCAAAATAAGATGAAGTTGTACTATTTGTCACTTGGAAAAGAAAAGAGTTGCTTATTGATCCACAGGTGAGTGGTTATCCAATTACTATTAGAAGAATTGAATAGTTGTGGTTGAATTGCTTCTAAAGATTAATGAGGCAGCTAATTATCAGCTTGTTTATAACTACAGAGAGATCTGCCGTCTTTGGGGGCACAAATGCAGGATACCTGATGGAACCTCCTACAACTTGATGACTCTTCCCCCTTCCTGATGATTCATGTTAATGCAAGTGATATTGCTGGAAGGTATCTACTGTTTAAAAACAATTACAGCATTGCTAAGTGTGATAAAATCTTGTGCAAGAAGCCGAGAGTGTAAGGCATACCAGAAGCATTTCCATAACTGTTGACAACCAAAAAAGGCAGAGCTTTTCAAGAGAAAAGTAGGTTTAGGACATGTATGGGTAGATAGAAAGATGGTGCCTGAAGGAAGAATTTGAATTGGTCAGTGACAACTTAACATATTAAATTGATATACTCTTGACTAGACCTTTCAATTATCCAGACATCTAGTGATCCTACCTGTCTCTGTCATTGTCAAAATCAGGCCACATAGTACTTTATTGATCTGCTTTAATGATAATGTCATCCTTCAAAGGGGAAGTAAGGAAAGAAGGAAAGGAATATTTAGACCCGATTCTGACCAAAGAGGAAGAACTGAATGCTGAAGTAGAAATAATAGGACTCCTGGAAGAAAGGGACCATCACATCTTGTTCATTTCAGTAATTTTTTAGTCATATCTGACTCTTCATAATTCATTTGGGGTTTTCTGCGCAGAGATAACTGGAGTGTTTTGCCATTTCTTTCTCCAGCCCATTTTATAGATAAGGAACTAAGGCAAACAGGGTTAAATTGCTAAGCCGGGGTCAACAAATACTAAGTATCTAAGACCAGATTTGAACTCAGAAAGATGAGTCTTCTTGACTTGTGTATATATTGGTATGAATAGATATATAATTAGATAGATAGATAGATGGTATATATATATATATATGCTGTCCTGAAAGTCTTAATGCAGTTTAAAACTTTAATAACTTCAGAAGTATAAATGCTACAAACACCATTTGAAAGTTTATTTATATTTTTTAAATATTGTTATATTTTTTAATAAAAAACAAAAGTAACCAATGTCTGGTGCTAACCTCCAGTCAGTTTTCAAACTTTGGGTAACCTTTTATCAGTTGCTTTAAGACAGGGATGGGGAACCTTTTTTCTGCCAAGGATAATTTGGATATTTATAAAACCATTCATAGGCACACAGAATTACCAACTTAAAAATTCAAGCAATGGGAGGTTGTTATACCCTAACATTCAGTTCATCATCACCTGCAGTTGCCTTGGCAGGATCAGATGGAATGATTTTATAGGTTTTATATGACCTGCAAGCTAGAAGTTCCCTGACCCTGCTTTAAGATCATCCAAAGAAAGAGATTTTCATGAGTGGATGACAGAATTGGAGTAACTTCCCTCCTGCCCCAAGAAAAAAATCTCATGAACATAGATCATAGATCAAAAGGGTGTCCTCAACCAATCCACAGTTTTGAGAAAGTATGATACAAAAACTGTCACATAATGCATAGTGACAAGCCACTTTGTCTTGTTAAATTGCAATTAAAAATTTATTATTCAAAATTAAGTAAAAGAAATAGAAATAAACTTTCAAATAATGTTTTCTAAGTTTGTAGAGTTTACACTTAATAAACCTTGCCAACTTAGGGGTCTATATGTAAAAATAAATTTAAACCTTTTTCTGGATGACAGTTCTTATACTCTTATGTTATATATAGTCAATACTTAACAGATCTTTCTTTCTGAAAATTTTCAAAGCACTTTGATATAAATCAACTCTCAATTATCCAGAGCAGTTCATTGGTTTTGCAGATAATCTCCAATGATACAAAATATCTTTTTCCCCCACTACTCAAATAGATCCTACTGAATATAATAGAGCAAAATCTGGATATCAGGATACAGACAGAGAAGAATAGATGTCCATATTGTAGTGGAAATATCTAGTATTCACTGCATTTGGAGTCTGAAGAACTGGGTTTAAATCCCAGATCTACTATTTCTTCTCCTGTGGGACATTAGTCAAATTCCTTAATCTATGGGCTCAGCTCCCACATCTACAAAATAAAGGCTTTGGATAAGGTAATCTTTGGCTAAGTACCAGTCCTAGACCTGTAATCCTACATCTAGAGTATGGAAGCAATAGCAGATAATGGAGGAGAAATATGAAAGTATGGGACAATTCTGTAAGAATAGTGCAAGAGTCAGATTAAGGCCAGGATGATGAGAAAACTAAGGATGGATTCGGGGTTTCAGAATTTTTTAGCTATATTGGGAAAAATAAGAGGATCAAAGAGGAGAGAGGACCTCAGTTCAGGGTGGATGGAGTGATAATAGATGGAGAAAAAGGAAAACTATTCAATTTTAATTTTTACCACTACTACAACTTTAATTTTTATCTCTGCTAACAAAAATCAGATTTGGACAAGAAAAGACAAAAAAAAAAAAATAGGGCGATTCTACAGCAAAATCAAAGTTTGGTAGGGGAATTAGTGTGAAACCATCTAAGCAGTTCTTAATGGTTTCAAGACAACATGTTCAAATAAACCACCTTCCAGGTCACTGAAAGAATTGTATGAGATTGCTATATAACTATCAGTGATCTTTGGGGAAAAAAATAAGGAGCACAGGAGAGATGTCACAAAAATAAAGGAGATTAAATTTTGTCTCAATGTTCAAAAACAAGAGATTGGAGTGCAAATTATCAGACAGTAATCTTGACTTCAATTCTTCACAAAATTGTCAAATGTATAATTAAAGATGTGATTAGTGAATACCTAGAAAAGGAAGCAGTGATCAGAAGGATTGCATGGCTTTAAAAACAGGTTATGCCAAACTAATCTCTTTTGGGGCTTTTTGATGTGGTTAAATAATTGCTAAAACAAAGGAGTGCTGTCGGTCTATTTTTCCTGCATTTTAGTCAAGCATCTGACAAAATCTGTCATGCTATTCTTGTGGAACAGATGGAAAGATGTGGGCTAAGCGATAATATAGTTGGATGAATTTGAAACTGATTAAATGACCAGATCTATATAAAACAGTCACTAACTGTCCATTTAGAAATAATTCCCTAAATAGCAAGGCTAGAGGTCTGCCTTAAACTTTGTGCTTCTTTTGTTTTAATTAAAGATTTGAATAAAAATATACATACATGCTTATCAAATCTGCAGATAACACAAAATTAGGAAGGATAGCTAACACATTGTATGACAGACTCGGGATTCAAAAAGATCTCAGCAGGCTAGAACATTGGGCAGAATCTAATAAGATTAAATTTAACAGGGATAAATATAAAATCTTATACTTAGCTTCAAGATATTAATTTCACAAATACAAGAAAGGAAAACATGACTAGACAGCAGTTCATCCAAAAACAAGCAATAAGATTTAAAAATATGACTTGGAAGTTATAAAAACTAATGTGATTTTAGTTTAGTTGATCATATCTAAAATGAGGGAGGTAAGAGTCTAACTGGACACTGCCCAAGTCAGACAATATCTAGAGTATTATATTCGTTTCTGAGCACCTCATAATAAAAAGGACATGAGAAATCTAAAGAGCATCCAATGGAAGACAACTAAATACTGAAATGTCTAAAGGTCATAGTAGAAAAGTATCTATTGAAGAGAGCAGAGATATTTGGGGGCAGCTATTTGGCACAGTGCTATGTGTAAACTCTATTTGCCTCAGTTTCTTCAACTGAAAAGTGAAGATGCTGGAGAAAGAAATGGCAAACCACTACAGTATCTTTGCCAAGAAAACCCCATAAACAGGATCACAAAGAGTCATAGCATGACTAAATGACTTAACAACAAAAAGGAATGTTTAGAGAAAAGAGGTAAAAATTGGGTGGAATCATAGTTTCAAATATTTGCATGGCTGTCATATGTATACTTATAAGTGGCTCAATAGGTAAGAAAACTAGATAGAGTCAGGAAGACCTGAGTTCAAATATTGTCTCAGACACTTGCAAACTAAATGACATTAGGCTTATGACCTAATCTCTCTCAAGCTCAGTTTCCTCAACTATAAAGTGAAGATAATAATAGCACCTACTTTACAAGATTATTGAGGATCAAATGAAATAATATATAAATAACACTCTGTAAAGAAGAAGGCATAAACTCATTCTGCTTTTTCCCAGAAGGTAAAACTCAGAGCAATAAATAAAGGGTCCCAAGAGATCTATTTAAACTTAATTAAAGGGGAAAATATATAAAAATTAAAGCTATACAAAGGTAGAGTGGTCTGCCTATCCTATAGTAGTAGATTCCCTTCACTAGAGTTCTTTGGCAAATGCTGAGTGACCATAGTGAGTTTGTTGTCCTTTTCAGGTAAGGTTGGAGTAATAAGTTTTGAGGTTCCTTCTAACTCTAAGAATCTAAGGCAGTGATTTCTTAAAAAAAAAATGTCTGTCTTCAAGAAAGTTGAATATCAGATTTTTTGTCTTAAAAATAGCAATTGGTAAAGCAGAAGATAATTCAATTCAATTCAATAAACCCTGGTTTAGCAAGACATTTTTCTTGGAATTGGGCATATAGAAATAAAAACACAATAATTGCCTTCAAGGAATTCAGCATGCAATATAGATGGCATCACATAGCTACAAAGATATGTACAAGGAATTATGATGGCAAAAGAAAGATGGAGGAGGGAAAGCTAAGAAAAAATGAAGAGAAAGATATTTCAACTTTTTGTTAAGGAGAAATTAGGAGATACTAGGTAGTATATATTTAGAAGAAGAGAAGGATTTCAATACATGGAAATGAAAGTGTATTCCAGGAATGGTCTATATGAATGCATGGAACAGGAAAGTGAAGAATGAGATGGTTAGATGGACAGTAATCAAGTTTTATTAAAATGTAGAAAATGGAAAATAATATGAAACAGAGAAAAGATAGATTGTAGAGAATCTTAAATGCCAAACTAAGGAGATGACATTTTATCTAATAAATAGGGAATTTTTTTGAGTAGATGGATGATGAGATAGAGAGATGTCATTAGAAGAATTTTTTTAGCAAACATTAATAGGCTGGATAAGGAGAGATAAGAAGCAAAGAGGATTTAAAAGTCTGTTGTAATGGTCCCAGCAAAAAGTAAGAAGAATTTTAACTTGGGTGGTAGAAGCCTGAGTGGAGATAAATGAATAAATGCAAGAAATATTGTAATTGTAGAATCGACATATTGACAACAGATTGAATGTGGGAGATAAGAGAAAGGAAATAGTCAAAGATGTCTCTAAGGTTTTAAAACACATAACTGAGGATGTGGCCATCTACAGAAATTTTAAAAAGCTGAGAGGAGATGAAGATTTAGGTGAGAATATGAGAAGTTCAATTTTGAGGTATCACTGAGACATCAAGTGAGAGATGTCTAGTAGATAGCTAGAGATGTTGAATTGGATATTGAGTAAGGAGAGAGAGAGAGAGAGAGAGAGAGAGAGAGAGAGAGAGAGAGAGAGAATGGAGATATATAAATATATATAATATGTAATAGATAGATATGAAGAAGGAAATGGAAAGCCACTATCTTTGCCAAGAAACCCTTAAATGGGGTCATGAAGAGTTGCACATGACTGAAACAACTAAACAACAATATATGTGTTGGATATATACTCTGTATTTGTGTATATACACATATATACAGATTATAACTATTATACATTAACATACAGATCATAATTGAAGCCATAAAAGTGAACAAATGTCCAGAAGAGAGAAGAGTTCTGCAGTCAACCTTGGTGAACATTAACACTTAGAAAATAGGAAGAAAATTATAAACCAGAAGAGAAGACAAATTAAAAAAAAAAAACAGAATAGAGATGTACCACAGAACACAAGGAAGAAAAGAATATCCAAGAGGTAAGACTGGCCAACAGTGTCAAATGTCATGGAAAAGTCAAGAGGATGAGACCTGAGAAAAAAGCAGTGGATTTGGCACTTGGGAAGTCAGAAGCATCCTTAGAAAGAGAAAACTCAATAGAGCAGCAATGATGGACATTAGATTTTAAGGAGTTGAGAAGTGATTATGTAGTGAAGAAATGGAACCAGAAAGTAAGTTGAGAACATTTGAAGGGGAGGGATATGAGAACAGTACCTATTTAATAATTTTTAAACTTTTATTTTAATAGTATCATTATTTTTGTAAAATTTTGAGTTCCAAGTTTTTTTTCTCCCTCCCTTCCTTACCTCCCCCCTCCCCACACTAGCAAGCAATTTGTTGGAGGTTATAATGTACATTCATTTTTAACCATACCTCCACATGAGGTTAGGAAAGAAAAAACTCAACCAAAGAGAAAAACCATGAGAAAGAAAAAAACAAAACAAAACAAAAAATGGTGAAAATAGCATGCTTTGATCTGCATTCAATCTCCATAGCTCTCTGTCTGCATGCATATGGCATTTTCTATCCAAAGTGTCTTAGAATTTTCTTGGATCACTGAACTGTTGAGAAGAGCGAAGTCCATCACACTTGATCAATGTATAATCTTCTTGTTACTATGGACAATATTCTTTTGGTTCTGCCCATTTCATTCAGCATCAGTTCATATTGTCTGTCCAGGCTTTTTTGAAATAAACCTGTTCGTCCTTTCTTATAGAACAAAATTATTCGATTACATTCATATACCATAACTTATTCAGCCATTCCCCAATTGATGGGCACCCACTCATTTTCCAATTCTTTGCCACCACACAAAGAATTGCTATACACATTTTTGCACATGTGGCTCCTTTTCCTTTTTTTTTTTTTTGATCTCTTTGAGATATAGACTGCTAGATCAAAGGGCATGCAGAATTTGATAGTCCTTTGAGTATAGCTCCAAATTGCTCTCCAGAATGGCTGGTTCAGTTCAAAACTCCACTAGCAATTCGTTAGTGTCCCAGTTTTCCCATGTCCCCTCCAACATTTATCATTATCTTTTGCTGTCATCTTATGAGGTGGCAACTCAGAGTTGTTTTAATTTGCATTTCTCTAATCAATAGTGATTCAAAGCACATTTCATATGATTTCAGATGGCTTTCCATTTAGAAAATTTTAAAAAGCAATACTGTTACCTATAAGGATATCCATTTATTGTGGAGCTGCACCATTAAAGTAAAATAATAATAATAATAATTTCAGTAGGCTTTATTACTGGAGACAACCACAGATTTATTATTCAGCTCCCCAAATCTTCAATAAAAGGTAACTTCATGTTACACAGATAAGTTATTTAAGGCGGTTTAATTTATTTTGTGTTGTTGTCCATTTCAATTGGAAATGGTTCTCAGAATTCATTCTTAGTAATGTCAAGTATGTATTGCTGCCAAGAAAATGACAAGGAAAGTTTAATGTAGACAATTGTAGAAAAGCCATCTTTCAAGATCACACATCAATATGTGTACTCAGAGTAGGGGGTAGGAGGAAGAGTAACTGTTCTAAAGTACAAGTAGCAAAGCTCTATATCAAAGAAGCAACACAGTCATTTTTTTTCCTCAGTGCTGGGTCCAAGATCTTAATGTATTTCCAAAAGTATATAAACAAAAATCATTACAAATTTCTAAGGCTAAAGATGGCTTTCCATATGATTTCCCCCCTTCTTTTCAGATCATTTTCTTAAGGTTAAGTTTTCTTCTAGATAGCAAACAACAACTTAGAGTTAAGTTTTAAATGATAGATTTTAAAAGTAAACCTGTAAATCTTGAAGCATTTCATTGAATCCCTACCACCTCTAGCAAATATGCTTCTCTGAACTGGCTGTTCTCCCCAGAAAGACAAAAAACTCAGCAGTCTGATTTAATATCACATTATATTTTTTGACCAATAAGAAAAAACTAGCTGCCATGCTTCCTTAGAAGGGGGTAAGCCAATATTTCTGATGTGCAGCCTATATTTGGAGAAACTAGTTTTCAAAGAACTAAAAAAAAAGAATAGGTAATAAGTATCATATGACCTAAGATCTCTAAGGTAAAACATTTTTGTTTTGTGCTTTCCAGTATGAAGTATTCTCCTTGGCAGAGAAAACAGAAGTAGAAGAGGAGTTGAGGAGTTTAGCCTTCCCTCTATATATTCCATCCCCCAAAACAGAGTTCTTGTTGAAGAATGTTAGTACAGTTCTGTAAGTCTAAAACTGATAATTTAATTCATATCAGTGCTTAATGGATCAATGGCAAATTAAAGGAGATTTAATGATCATCAAATCACAGAATCTCAAAGTTGAAAGGGACATAAGGTCATTTAGGTCAGCCTACACAGGAAAGTCAATCTCACTCTTATCCATCTTCCTTCTGAATCATATAAATCTTTGATGGGATGCTATAGGGCTTTGTTCTTAGCAACATTATGTAAAACATTTTAATCAGTAGTTCACCTATATTAGCAGAAGACTTAAAGATGATATCTTAGAAGATAGAACCAGTTTCTGAAAATATATTAAAAGATTAGGATGATGAACCACATCAAAAAAGGCACAATTTCATGGGGATAAGTAAAAAAAAAAAAAAATCCCACACTAAAGGTTTTTTAAATCAGTTGTATGAAGCACTCACAAACATTGTCAGACTTGATTGATATGTTGATTAGTTTTGATGAACTGCTTTTTTTTCTCTTTCTTAAAAAAAATATTTTTATAAGGAGTGATTGGGTGAGGGGAGAAAACTGAATAAATTAGAAAATAAACTAATGTAAAACTGAGAGATTTGTATTCTTTAAATTTTTTCTTTTTAAGTCAATTGCAGAAGTACAGAAGAGTAGAGATATAGCTACATAGCATTTAATGTAGAAAATCTTTCAAGGAGCTACAGCTCTAGTATGTTACCAATGTGATAGGACAAAGAAACAAAAAAAGATAGTTCTAGGGGAGTTAACAGCTCAATTGCATTTTGGCCTGGTCAGATCACATGTGGAGTATTATAGTCACTTATGGATGCCCTCTTTTAGGCAGGACTTTGACAAGCTGTAATGGGAAAAGCATTGATTTTGGAGTCAGAGAATCTGGGGTTTAATTGCAGCTTTGCTATCTATTACTATGTGATTTGGGGATATGGTATTTAACTCTCTGAGCCTTGGATTCCCATATTCAAAATGGAAAAAAATGGACTAAATGAACTCAAACAAGCTTTTCTAATCCTTCATCTAAAATCATATAATCCATAAACCATAAAGGTTTTACATAACTTCACATATATGGAGAAGGGGAAGGGAGAGGAAAGGAGAGAATCTGGAACTCGAAGTTTTTTTAAAAAAATGTAAAAAAAATTTACATGTAACTGGGGAAAATAAATATATTAAATAAATAAGTAAAATAAAATCATATGGTCCTGTGATGATGGAGATGGAAATAGAAACCATACCATACACAAATATGTTGAAAGAAATGGGCATTTTTAGCACAAAGAAAATAACTACAGGGACATAATAGGTGTCCATGGCTCCTAATTTTTAAAAGCTAACATTTGACTCACAGGATTACAAAATAGGGCTGTACAATTCAATTCCAAAATTAATTATTCAAAAAATATTCATGGAATATGGAAGAGGTAGCACAGTGGATAGAGAGTTGAGCCTAGAGTTGGGGAGATCTGAGTTCAAATCCAGTCAATTAACCTCTCTCAACCTCAATTTACTCATCTGTAAAAGAGTGAGGATAACAACAGCCCTTTTTTTACAGGGGCTGTTCAGAGGATCAAACAATATAACATTTTTAAAGTGCTTTGCAACTAGTAAAGTGTTAAATGTGTTAATTATTATTACAAGCTCTTTTGAGTAACTACCACCAATGGGTGGAAGCTTCAGAAAGGCATATTTCTACTTGATATAAAAGCAAATTTTCTAACGATTATGGTTATCCCAAATACAGGTATAAGAATTCCTCATAACAAGAAGGTCTTCACAGCAAGATGAGGTGACCATTTATTGGAAGAGAATAGAAGTACAATTATAGATTGGACCAATTCCTGGACTGATCCTATAAATAAGGAAAAGTAAGGATAGTCAAGAGGAGCAATTTTAATAACAGATTTAAAAAACATTTATTAAATCTCTTACTCACACCTGAGTATTGGTCAGTTCTAGCCCCAGAAGGGCTTCTAATCCTCCTGGTCTCCTGTAGACCAAAGAGTAGGCAGAAGGTTCCAATACCACCAATTCACACCCACCTAAAACAAAGTCTTCCATAATTAACTGACATGAACACCCCAGCAGTTCAGAGCTGCTAAATTGTTTGCTGTGAAATCATTGCAAATAATATCTGTCTTCACAATCTGCTAAAGGGTACTTCACACTCTCTGGTTGACTCACAGGGCTTGGAGATGGGGCATGTATAATTAAAATTTGAATTGAATTATTCATGGAGCATTAAATTTTGGGAGCTTATATCTAGCAGAATGTAAACTTCTTAAAAATCAGGACAGTTTTCAGTTCTGTCTTTATAACCTCATGTAGTGTCCCACAATTTAGTAATAATTAATAAATGCTTGTTGAGTTGAATGAGTTGAATGGAAAGTCTTCTAGGACAAAGTATGAGACTTTTCAGAGACTGAGTAATACACCAGTCCTGCTCTCAAAGAGTTTACAATCAAGTAAAGTGAAATAAAACAGAAAAAACAAATAAATAGTACAAAGTTCAAATGAGTGATAAGAAATGCATTTATTGTTTGTGGTTATTGGGTATCAGAAAACTGAAGATAGTCTATTGGAAATTTAGACTGTGGGGGCAGCCAGATGGCACAGTGGATAGAGCACCAGCCCTGAAGTCAGGAGGACCTGAGTTCAAATGTGGCCTCAGATACTTAACGTGTCCTAGCTGTGTGACCTTGGGCAAGTTACTTAATCCCAATTGCCTCAGCAAAAAAAGCAAAAAGAAAAAAAGAAAAAGAAAGAAAATTTAGACTGTGATGAAAAATGCCATCCACATCCAGAGAAAGAACTCTAGAGACTGATGGTGAATCAAAGCAAGTATTTTCATTTTTGTTTGCTTGTTTGTTTTTTCTTTCTTGTGGTTTTTTTTTCCCTTTTGATCTGATTTTTCTTGCACAATATGACAAATATGGAAATATGTTAAAAGGATTGCATATATTTAACCTTTTAACCCATATCAGATTACTTGTTGTCTTGGGGAGGGGAAACATAAAGGAGGGAGGGAGAAAAATTTGGAAATAAAGTCTTACAAATATGAATGTTCAAAATTATTTTGCATATAATAAATGCTATTTAAAATAAAATACTATTGAGAAAAAATAAAAATTAATTAATTAAGATTTAAAAATAAATAAACAATAACACATTTAAATGGCCTTTGGCCTACATGTTGCTTACTTAACTTTCTTTATTATGAAGAGAACTGAGATGTACTCTTCAATAGAAGGCTCCTATACTTACTAGACATTTTAAACTATTTTTTTTTAACTTTTAACTTAATTTTAAAATATTAAATGCTTTGTATTTCCTTTATTGGATTATTCTTTCTTGTAGATATGATTTCTCCTGCACAAAAAATGATGCAATAACTATACATATATTCGATTTCTTAAGTATTCTAACATAATTATCATGTAGTGGATATCCTGCCATCTAGGGGAGGGGTGGGGAGTAGGGGGGAAAAATTTGTAACAGAAAGCTTTGTAAGGGTTAATTTTTAGGAATTACCCATACATATGTTTTGCAAATAAAAAGTATTAATAAAAAATTCCATAAAAAAGAAAAAAATAAATAAATAAATAAATAAAATATTAAATGCTTCTCTGGAGCTATCAAAAAAATTGTCCCATCCCCCTCAACCTCCAACTGAAGAATTGGATTTGGAATCAAAGGGCCTGCGTTCAAGTCTCAGCCCTATTACTATCTATATGCCCTTCAGCAAATTGCTTAACCAGCCCTCAGTTTCTCAACTGTGAAAGGAAGGGAACAAAATGACCTCTAAAATCCCTTCTAGCTCTACATTTAAGATTATACTGGGTTCAAGTCCCAGCTCTCTTATTCCCTACCTTGGAGTAGTAATTGATTCTCTAGGTCTCAGTTTTCTCAGTTAAAAAGTGAAGATAATACATAACCTCTAATACTACTTCTGATTCTAAATCTATGATCCTATAAATACAGAAGATTCAGAAAACTTAAGTAAAAGAGATCAGTTCCTCCAGTGTGCTATGGGTGTATAGATACCATATCCCTATGTTGCAGACTTTTATAATTCAAATAACTTAAGCCTAAATGTCACAGTATCATAGCTATAGCCTGGAACTACTCCAAGGCAGGTAGAGTTACTAAAAGTATTTAAAAGGATTCCTTAATATCACCATTTCACCTTCAACAGCCCTGAAGTGCTGACTCTGAACAGAAGTGCAATAGTGAGACTCAGAGGATACAAGTAAAGCTGCATCTATTTTTTCAAAATGTTTTTTAATTTAATCCCTCAATTCTATCCTACCTAATAGCCTGATAAGGTAAGTAGAGTATGTATTATTTGTCCATTTTACAGGTGAAGGCTCTGCTAATATATCCACTAAAGATTTGGTGGAGCCATCAAAAGATAAAGAAAACCTATAAAGTGGCAGTCTACATCCTGGGGTTGCCATATATTGGCGACTGTTTCTTGCTCCTGGGATGTTTGTCACTGATGATTTCTTCTTTTAAGCCACATTAAATCTATCCACATTTGTTCTCTTCTCCCACTACATAAATTACATAAAGTAATGTAGAAAAATCCGCAGGATTTTATATACAGAGATCTGTTCCTGGCTCCACTACTAACTTTATACGGTACTTTGGAATAAATCATTTTGTCTTTCTTTGGCTTCATTTCTTCTTAGTAAAAATGAACATAATTTTGTTTTCCACCTGCTTTCTTCAAAGAGATATTATCTTAGGGAGTTCATCTCTCTGCAAGGTACTTTCAGCTCTTTTAGTGAAATGTGGAACTTAAATAGAAAATCAAGGTGGTACAGATGGATTTGGAATCCAACAATCTGGCTTCAGATCATGGTTCTCACACTCTCTGTGTGATCTTGAGTAAGTCAATTAACTTGAATTTGAATTTGAAACTGAGTTTCAAATAAGAGTGCTAGATTAGAACAGTGGTTCTAATATTTTTTGGCTTCAGAACCTCTTACACTCTTAAAAGTTATTGAGGATCCCAAAGCAGCTTTTGCTTATGAGTTATACCTATTTATATTTACCATATTAGAAATTAAAACATCTTAGTAGTATTATAAAAATAGTTTTAATTTTGTGTATACCCTAAAAGTGTCTCAGGGAATCCCCCCAAGTTCACTTCGAGAACCACTGGTTTAGAGGTTCTTAACTTTTGTTATGAAATAATTTTCTGATGAAGTCTACAGATCTCTTCTCAGAATAATATTTTAATGCATAAAATTTAAAATGAACCAATTATTTTGAAATAGGTGAATTAAAAAAAAAACAAATTCATAAACTGCACACCTATGGACTAGATGATCTCTAAGATCCCTGCTGGCTTTAACTCTTCTGAAATATCTTCTCCTAGCTTCCTCCTCTAGGAACCCCATTTCATTTTCTAAAGCACCAAAACTAGAAACCTTAGAAACATCTTTAAACCTAAACAAGAAATGTTTCATCTAAGGCAAAAACAGTTTAAGGGGGAAAGGAGGAGGAGAGGGAACAAAAGACAAAGAAGAAGGTCTGAACAAGGGCACTGTTTTCCCAGGAAAGAGAGTAACCTGGCCATTGCCCAGATTGACTGAATCCTAGGGTGATGGCTATACCATAAAGCAGGCTGGCAACAAACCTAGAGATAAATAGCTCAGAATGTGGTCTCTAAGGGGAACAAATAAATGAAGAATGGCTATTGTCCAGAGTAATAAATGCAGTTGGACAGACAACAAACGCATAGAGGTGGTCCCTCAGTACACTACAGATTGACAATAATGCAGTCCCAGAAAAGGAAGAGAACAGATTAAAATGACTTTGAAAAATTGCAAAGTACTTTTAGTAACCCCAAGCTTATTCCTGAAACAAAGGCTATTTTAACACCAATATTCTTCTGGTGAAATAGATGGCTCTAAATTAAGAAAAACCAATTTTTAAAAAATTAATGTTGTCATCAAAAGTACAATGAAGAAGAATGTATAACAACAAAGAGGTAACCCAAGTAATCCAGTCAAGAATGTGAATTAGTGGACAGCCTAAATGTTCCATTACTGTCCATCCAATGTCAAGACATCTAAAGAAAGATCCACAGCATCTTCAATGAACCTCCTATGGAATATTTAGTCAGACAATTAGTCAAGAAGTATTTATTAAGCATTTGCTACATGCCAGGCATTATAATAATTGGAGACACAAAAATACAGCCTCTACCCTCAAGGAACACAAATTCTAGTGGGGGAAATGACATTAAGCAATGATGTACATACAAGACAAATTAATAGGGTAAATGGGATGTAATTTCAGAGGAAAGTACTAGTAATGGTAGGGGAAGGAGAGAAAGGGAAGAACTGCCAAAGGTGGGATTTGATGGTACAGTGAATAGAGAGAAGATTCATCTTTGAGAGTTCAAATCCAACCTCAGACACATACTAGCTGAGTGATTCTGGGCAATTTAGGGCACTTATCTCTGTTAATCTCAGTTTCCTCATCTGTAAAAGGAGATGGAAATCTACTTCAGTATCTTTGCCAAGAAAACCCCAAATGGGATCACAAAGAGTCAGATATAACAAACATGTCAACAACAATATATGCTGTCAGATTTGATCATGTAGTGATATTTTGCTGATTTCCCCTCCCCTTTTCCTCCTCTTTTTCTTTAAAAAGAATACTTTATCATGCTATATGAATGTAATGGAATATTATTGTTCTATAAGAAACAATCAGTAGGATGATTTCAGAAAGTCCTGGAGAGACTTATATGAAGTGATCCTAAGTGAAGTCAGTAGAACCAAGAGAACGTTGTACACAAGATTATGTGATGATCAATTCTGATAGATGTGGCTCTTTTCAACAATAAGGTCATTCAAGACAATTCCAGTGGACTTTTGCTGGAGAGAGCCATCTGCATCCAGAAAGGGAACTATGGGAACTGTATATGGATCCCAACATAGTATTTTCATTTTCTTGTTGTTGTTTGCTTGCATTTTTTTTCTTTTTCATTGCTTTTCCTTTTTGATCTGATTTTTCTCATGCAGCATGATAAGTGTGGAAATATGTATAGAAGAACAGCACATGTTTAACCTATATTGGATTGCTTGTTGTCAAGGGGAGAGGGAAGGTAAAGAGGGAGGGAGAAAAATATGGCACACGGGTTTTGCAGGGGTGAATGTTGAGAACTATTTTTGCATGTATTTTGAAAAATAAAAAGCTATTATAAAAAAGAATACTTCAATATTTGGATTGATGCTTTAGGAAGGAGAAGGATATAAAGCAAAATGTAGGTGGTGTGAAACAAAATATATCAATAAAAATTTATTTTGCAAAATAAAAATAAATACTTTTTGACTGTTAACAACTTCTGACCTTGAAGAGATTTCCCAGATGTTGAAAAATTTGAAGACATATAAGATCAAGAACAAATAGAAGAAATATTTATCCTGCTGTTTAGCTCTTACTACTTGGAACTTAACCAAATTGTAGTTAAATTATACCTAATTTAATATCCTCCAAGCAGTATAAAATCAAGAGCCAGTTTAAGGAACTAGAACATTTGAATAGCTAAATTCCAGTATTTGCAGAAATTTTTCAAAGTACATCCCAAGAATACACTTTAGACTTCTGCCATGTCCTATCAGCATACCTTGGTGTTGTTCCAAAACTCCTCACTTTTCAGCTTTCTTTTCTCTGTTATCTTCCCTAATTAGAATGTAAGTTTCTTGAGGACAGGATTGTCTGCATGTTATTTGTATTCCCTTTTTTCAGCATAGTTCCTGAACAAGCTTAAATAAATGCTTGCTGATTTGTTGACTTCCATCCCCCTCCCCTTTCCCTTTCTTTCACCCCCAAATGGATTGTCTTTAAAGGACAAACTAAAGGCACTAATATCAACTTACCCCCTTAAGCATAGATATATACATTTTTATACATTTATATGTTTTATGTTAGTAGTTTGTTTCTATATTTATGTAATTCTACTTTTATAATTATGTAATCATGTAATTCTATGTAAATCAAATCCCTCTCCATTTTTTGAGGCTAAGCATTTAGAAAGAGGCAAACCCTTTCTTTTTTTGTGTGTGGGGGAGAAAGTGCCTTAATTTTTTTATTTAGTTTATTTATTTTAATTTTTTATTTAGTTTTTATTTATTTATTTTCCTCAATAATATGTAAAAACAATTTAACATTAATTTTTAAAATTTTGAGTTCCAAATTTATTCCCTTCCTACCTCTTTTCCATCCCCTTTATTGAGAAGACAAGCAATTTGATATAGCTTATATGTGTGTCATCATGTAAAGCATATTTCCATATTAATCATGTTGTAAAAGAAAATATAGACTAAAAAACCCAAACCCCAAGAAAAATAAAGAAAATTTTAAGAGTATGTTTCAATCTATATTCAGACTCCATCAGTTCTTTCTCTGGCAATGGATAGCATTTTTCAACATAAGTCCTTCAGAGTTGTCTTGGACCATTGTATTGTTGAGAATAATTAAGTCATTTCCAGTTGGTTGTCATACAATATTGTTGTTATTGCTGTACAGTGTTCTGGTTCTATTCATTTCACTTTGCACTGGTTCATGTTAAGTCTTTCCAGATTTTTCTAAGAGAATCCTGCTCATCATTTTTATAGCACTTCATCATAATCAAATGTCACAACTTGCTCAGCATTCCCCAATTATTGGGCATCCCTCAATCTTGCATTCTTTGCCAATAGAAAAGAGCTGTTATAATTATTTTGTATATATAGGTTCTTTCTCTTTTTGGTTTTTTAATCTTTTGGGGGGGATACAGACCTAGTAGTAGTATTGCTGGGTCAAAAGGTAGGAGCAAATAACTAACAAAGGATACATCTTGATCTATTTTCTAACTATGGAGTGCTAAGGAAAGTTAAAAGAATTGAAGAGAAATTACTAAAATACCCTCCTTTGGGGTCTACTCCCTCATTCTTTCCAGGTTTTTCTGCTGATTTCTTCTACTAACCTCTTATCCTATTATAACACTTAATTCTTAGAACAATTCTGCTTCTATGCTTTTGAGGCTTCAAGTCAATACTTCAAGAATCCATGAATTCATTAGAGTAGATTATTCTTTCCAACACTAGAGTTCACAGCCCCATTCATGCCCTGAGAAATCATCTTGAAATTCTATGACCAAAAAAGATTCGATATTTTGCAACTAATTCTGTGAATTTTGCTAGGCTGAGCTTCAAATCACATACATTCCCACTCTCAATCAAAACCAAAGCTGAGTAGAACTGCTCCACTAATTTAAATGGGGTCCTAATCAGCCCTTTTAAAAATGAAATTCTTTGTATTTAATTGTGTTTTCACAAATGACATATGCCATGTCCCTTCTCAGAAATATGAATCTGAATTAGGTACAAGTTTGAGATCAAAGGGTGTGCATTTTAATGACATTAATTATATGCCATTGTTGAATATTGGTCTTCTAGCATGACAGTCTAACAAGTCTATGCAAGGAACAAAATGCAGAATAAGGAACAATGTCATGCTTTTCCTCTAATTTTAAAAATTATTCTAATAACATAGACTATTAATCTAAGGAATAATGGATGCTCGCCACACTAAATAACAGAGATGAAATGAATACAACATTCAGGAATTACAGGCTAGCTATACCAGGGCCTGTATTCCTGGGTACAAATTTTCTAATAAAAGTATATATCTATCCAAGGTAATAACTTGGGAGAAAAATTTTATTAATGAACATCTTTAGTAGAAAATAACTGTCATCAGTATACACTGAAGGCTGTTGTTTGTTTTATGTAGTAAAATTTATTTACTGATTTTTTATTGTCATACACAAATTGAAGTACTTTTGTTGAGAAGCCAAGAAGTAAAAGACAGCAGAGATTGGTAATTGTCTGGCCATTTGACAAATTATTAAGGTACTTCTTATGTTGTATTTCTAGTTACTTCTTATGTTGTGTTTCTGCCTATTTTCATTCTACATGAAAATCTTACTTCATAAAAGTAGAATGATTTGATGCCATCTTTGCTCTAGTCGTGGTCCCAAAACATGTGTTGCTAAATATCTGTGATTCTATCAGTCCAAATTAAATCATAGAATGTTTTAGTGGCTTCTAATTGTAAGAAGCAAATGGGAAAAACTTTCATGGTTAAAGGTAGCAAAATAAGTAGCAAATTGGGGAAAAAAACTGAAAAGGAGAAAAGGCAAGTAATTATTAGACTATCTTTCTTGCAACTAACCACCCAAGGTTAGCTCCTATTATTTTTCTGATTCTGGAGTCATTGTTGCTTCTTCCCAGGTTTCTAATAATAACAAATTATTGGGGTCAATGTTTTCCTTTATTCCCAAATTCTTCACTCCAACCAAGCATATCCACATAACATACAGATTGAAACTTGACCCTAAAATGTCAAAGTTATGGTATGGTTCCTGCCCCCAGAAAAAGAGAATAACATGTACAAAATCTAGCCTCAGACACTGAACACAAACTAGCTGTGTGACCCTGGGCAAGTCATTTAACCCCAATTGCCTCAGCAAAAAACACAATAAATTCTAGGCTGACTAAGCCAAAATTACTTCTTGTCCCAATAGGAATTATAAAGCTTTTTGGATGAAAAAAGAAAAGAAAAGAAAAGACTATCTCAAAACGATGGTCTGCTTTATCTGTTGCCTAGACTCTTGTCTGAACTCTTGAGCTCAAACCGCCAGTTTTCTTCCTAATTTCTGACTGCCTGCCCACTTTGAGTTTGACAGCATGGCTCAGGAATGTATAAATCCTGACTCTAGGCAACTCACCTCCAACTCCATCTTAATTGTCTATTTACTCAAATTTAAACTATTCCCATTTATCACTCCCTTCCGTACTCTGCAAAGATTTCTATAGTTCTATGCCCTACTTAGTCCTGGAACTATTTCATACTAGGATAGCAATAGGACAAAAGATAACACCATCATTCATAGATTCAAAGCCATGAGGGACTTTAAAACTCATTTATTTCAACTTTCTCACTTTCCAGATGATGAAATTGAGGCTCCAAGAGTTTAGATATTTTTCCAAGTTCACATAAATAGTAAGTGATATCACCAAAATTTGAATCCTTATCTTCTGACTGTGAATCTAGTACATTTTCTCTCCAGGAAATCATTTTGTCTTTCAAAACAAAGTCCATCTTTTCCCTATGGCAGTTACATACTATTGGATAAAAGAGAGCACCTTTCAAAGCTTTCCTATTTCTTTCCCTTCCCCCATGGAATCCTTCTCACAGACTTTAGCCTAATAATTGTAGGATTATAAAGTGAAAGCTGGAAAAGACCTTCAAAGCATCTGCCATGACTATTTAAATGTATTAAATTTATTATTAATTTAAATATCATTTAATACATTTAATACTTGACATTTATACCTGAATCTTCCTGAGTGTGAAGTTTTGTGTTTGTGTGTGTATATGTGTCTCTGTGTGTATGTATGGGTGTTTTACGTGCCCCATTTGAACCCATTTTATAAGTGCTACTTAGTTGCCTAGGAAAAGCAATGCTTTTAGGGATCATTATGGAAAAACCTAAGCAGCCTCCTCTTCTGAAAGCTCATTCTTCTTCATCTAACTCATCACTAGAGATAATTTCCTTTATTGGTTTATTGAATCAATATATATTAAGGTTAGAAGTCAATCATCTTGATAATGTCAAAACCCCATGGAGTTCGCAGATTTATTGCATGTATTTCTTTTCCGTAAGGTGTTTTTAGAAATTATCTGTATTAATGAAAGACATTTTTCTCACTCATTTACTATGACATACTACAAGAATCACTTTAACTCAGTTATTCATATCATCAAAATAATGTTTTTCTTTCATGGAGAATACTGTATATCTTCCAATCTGTGACATGTCAGCAAAAATCTGGGAAAGGGTCCTAGTCTCTTTCAATTGCAAATGAAATCTATTCTTCCTCCTATATATATATGCTACTGTCAAGTCAATAATCTCTGTGTGCCTCAGTTTCCTTTTCTGTAAAGACAAGGGTGGACTAAATGACTCCTAATTTATGTTCCCATGATCCTTCCATAAAATACCCTGAGTTATTCATGAGATCATTATTATTTTGTGTGTGGCAATTGCTCAGAGTCATGCAACTAGTAAGTGTTTCGTGTCTGAGACCAGATTTGAACTAAGGTCCTCCTTACTCCAAGGCCAGTGCTCTCTACCCACTATAACATATAACTGCCCCAAGATCATAAACTTAAAGTTGAAAAGACCTTAAAGATAACTAACCCAATTTTGATACATTACTGATGAGGGAACTGAGGTCCAGAAAAGTGAGATAATTTTCTCAGTATCACAGAATTAGCAAATATTAAAGCTCAGATTTAAACCCAGGTCATCTGATGATAAGTCTGGTATTTTTTCCCCTGCCTTGTGGGCAAACTGGATGGTGCATGTGGACTTGAAGTCCAAAAGATCTAAGGTCAAATCTCACCTCAGATATTTACTACCTATGTGACTCTGCTTATATCATTTAATATGTTTGCCTCCGTTTGCTTAACTTCAAAATGGATCTAATTATAACAGCTATCTCTCAGAGTTGTTGTGAGGATCAAATGAGAACATCTGTAAAATGTGCTCACAGAATAGACAATAATATTTAGTTTCTTCCTTCCTCCCTTCCTTCCCCCTTCCTTGTTTCCTTCTTCCCCTTTTTTCCTTCTTTCTTTCTTTCCTTTTTTCCTTCCTTCCTTCTTTCCTTCCATCTCTCCGTCCTTCCTTCTCTCTTTCTTACTTTTTTCTTCTTTCCTTCCTTCCTTTCTTTTACTTCCTTCTTTCTCTCTTTCCTTTCTTCTTTCTTTCCTTGCCTTTTTCCTTCCTTCTTTTCTTCCTTCCCTGTGCTGCCTCCAATTGCTGCCACTGAAACAAAATGCATACCTTACCTCAAATTTCCAAACAGAATAAAACTAATATTACTGATCATTACAGCATATAGGAAAAGGAACCTGTTCCCACATAGAATTTGCAACTTAGGTTAAGGCAAAAAAGATAATTGCGCTTTTAATAGACCAATGGTGACTGACCTTTAGTTATTGGGCTATTTGTTTTTTTTTACACTTTCTTTGCTTGGAATTTAAATGTTTTTCATTTTATTCATTTAAAGTCCCCATGGAAAATGCATTGTGCTAGCCAAGAACCTCTGCCAGGATTGCTTTTGTCCTAGTCATTCCACCTTCACAGAAGAACAGCCTGGTATCAAGTGACTGAAGGTCAAATGGAAGGGCACAAAAAATAGGTACTGTCAACTTTCACATAGTAACAGGAACATCAATCATTGAAAGATGAAATTCTGGCTAAACAAGTTGTGGTATATGATTGTGATGGAATACTATTGTGCTGTAAGAAATGATGAGCAGATTGGTTTTAGCGAAACATAGAAAAACTTGCATGAAATAATGAAGAGTGAAATGAACAGAAAAGAAAATGTTGTATATAGTAACAACAATATAGTTCAAAGAATAATACTGAACAGCTAAGTTATTCTAAGTATTATGTTCAAATCAACAACAAATTAAATTCAAATCAAAATAGGTCCAAAGAGGACCTATGGAGGAAGATTCTATCTACCTCCTGAGAAAGAACTGATAAATACAAAGTAGGCAAAGAATGGTTTTACATATGTGTGGGTATAGGTGTGCCATGTGTGTGTGTTTGTGTGAAATGGTGGTCTTCTTTAGTGTGGAGTGGGATAGGGAGAGCAGGAAATAGTTCAGAACTTAAAATGTCACAAAAATTTAACTTAATTTTTAAAAATAAAGATAAAATATAGCACAAAAAAGAAAAACACCAACCAAAAAAAAGGAGAGATGAAATTCTTATTCAAATAATACAGATTCTGTTCTGGACATTGAGCTATGTGACATATATAATAGGATAATTAGATGGATTTAGAGTTAGATAAGTGATTAAACTCAAAGAGTTACCATTAGTGATTAGGAATCAGCTTGAAAATAAAATATGGAATCCCCTAGAGATCTCTGCTCGGTCCTATGCTGTTTACCACTTTATCAACAATGCAGATAAGGGCACAGATAGCATGTTCATCAAAATTGCTGATGACACAAAGCTGGAAAAGATAGTTATAATGCCCTGGATAACAAAATCCAAAATATCTTGACAATCCTGAACGATAAAATGAAATTTAATAATGATAAAAGTCAATAAATTATAAAGTACAAAAGGTGGAATGCATTGCTAATTAGTGGTTCACGTGAAAAAAAAACTGGAGGATTTCATGGACCATGAGCTCAATATGAACCAACATTATGATATAACATCTAGGAAATCTAACACAATCTTAGACAGCCGTTGCTTCCAAAAATTGAAATGGTAGTCTCTCTCTACGCTTCCCTGATCAAACTATATCTGGAATAATATGTTTAGTTCTGGGTGCCATATTTTAGGAACAACAACTTTGAGCTAGAGAAAGCCCAGAGAAGGAGAGTAATGAGGCAGATGAAGGGCTTTCAGTTTATGTTGCAAAAATTCTAGTCAAAGGCAATAGGGATGTTTCATCTGGAAAAGAGAAGATATGGAAATGAGAGCTATTTTCAGTATTTGAAGAGTTGTCTTATGGAAGAAATAAAGAAACAATTTTAACAAAGAAATAAAATACATATAACGTGAATAATATAAACATAATATAAAAATATATAAAATAAAAAACAAAGAAATTAAGAAATCACTTCTCTTACTTGGCCACTGGATGATAAAAACAGAAGCACTGAAGTGGCCACTTGGTAGAGAAAAACAAGCACTGGATTTGAAGTCAGAAAATCTGTATTTGAAGACTGACTTCTACTTACTCCTTGTGTTCTCTAGTAATACATCTGGCACACAATTTAGTAATACAGGAAGGTTGAAAACATAAGTTGACTTATGATTTCATATTTCATATTCTTTATAGCTATCCTACACTGTAGCATAGACTTTCCATGGAAATTGATTGTGCCAAATTTTTTATGCATTTCCATTTTACCTTCAGTCTACCTGACACAGGTGTATGTTTCTCTGGATAACAAAGCTGAAACTGAAGAATGCAAAAGTAGTCATGGCTTTCACCATGTATTTTCTGTGGCAATTTAAAATTAATAAAATCAAAATCCCACATCTACACAAGAATAGTAGCCTTTTCTACTTGCCAAAAATTTTCATATAAAATTGTATTGTGGCAATCATTTTACTGGTTATTAATACTGGATAGTTTTAAGTGAATGAGCAGAACCAGGAGAACCTTGTACACAGTAATAGCCAAGATAATGTGATGATCAGCTGTGATGGACTTGGCTCTTCTCTGCAGTGCAGTGATTCAAGGCAGTTCCAATAGACTTGGAATAGAAAATGCCATCAACATACAGATGGAGAACTATGGAAACTGAATATGGATCAAAGCACAGTATTTTCACCTTTTTTTGTTTGTTCTTTTGTTTGCTTTTTTTTTTCTCATGCTTTTTTCTCTTTTGATCTGATTTTTCTCACACAACATGACAAATGTGGAAATGTTTAGAAGGACTGCATATATTTAAGCTACTTCAGATTACTTGTTATTTTGGGAAGGGGAGAGATAAGGGAGAAAGAGAGAAAAATTTGGAACACAAAGTCTTACAAAAATGGATGCTGAAAGCTATATTTATATGTATTTGAAAAAATAAAATACTATTAAAAAAAATAATGGATAGCTTCATGTTTTGTATTTACCTAAATCCCTAAATAACATTTAACTTCATTGTTATGGGTATACCTTTGAACCAGTATAATCTTGTTTTTCTGCTGATTAAAATATCACCTCTGTTGGCATGTATGGCACCAAGAAATAATGAAATTTGTACTAGGTGACACCTGAGATCCCTTATATCTCTATATACTCTATCCTTTGATCCTACAAAAAAATGTTATTAAACGTATTGCTAAATCTAAGTAAATTATATCTATAGTCTTCCCTGATCTACCAATTTACTAGCTTATCAAAAAAGAAAAATAAAGCTAGTCTTTATGAAGCTCTGTTCTCTCCTTTTGATCACCATTTCCTTATCTAAATATCTATTAATTGTTGGAGCTCATTTATGGGACTAAGAAGCCTTCATCAGAATTAGGCACTCAAAACCAAAAGTAGAAAGGCTTTTTTGTAGGGGGTTTTGGCATGTTTAAGGGAAGACCACAGAGCTTAAATGAAGATGTTTCAAGCAAACGCCAAGGGTGAGGCAGGAGGGAAAATGTGCTATTTGGGCACCATTCAACTTTCAAAATGGAGCCATAACTAATACTGCTAAAATACAATAGGATAGCCTACTAATCAGGAGTGTGTAGGTAAATGTTTAACAACCAGATCTCTACATTATTAACAATTTTTCCATCACTTTGTTAATTATAGACAATCAAAAAAAATTAATGAAGTCTGAATTTTTAACACATATCAGTTTTCAAGGTATTAATGATCACATTGAAAATTTAGCAGTGATTCTAAGGAGTCATAGCACATTCCTGTCACAAATCCCACAAGATGACCAGCACTGATTCTACCAGATTTGCATATGAAAAGTTTAGGAAAGGAACACAACCAGAAATGTTGCCAAAGAGCTTCAAACAAAATGTTCTTAAGGCCCTTACGGGGTCTTGCAAAATGATTTGTAACATGGATTTATCAGGTTCTTACTGGCCCTCCTGGGTCCAACTTCACCAATCCATCAAGGCTTTTCGAGATCGGGGAAGAGGAAAAAGGCCAGGTACTTATAGGGAGGGGCAGGATTCTATTATAATATAAGTCATTGTTTTTCTGCCTCTGCTGTCACAGGCAGGATGGTACCAATTAGCTGGGCAACTAAATGTTTCCAGGCTAGAAATTTCCAGGAATAGAAGATTTCAGATATGAAATGTTCCAGAATAGACACAGAGAATTTTCAGTCAAAATGCCAAGGTGGATATCATAGCTGATCCTAGCTCCCTTCAGAAAGTGTCAACAGTAATTTTAAAAGGACACCAGATCAATAAAACCAAGGAAAATGTCAGTAATCTTTTCTACCCAGTCCAGAACTATAGAAGAAAATGAATAGAAGTTATTGAGTAACATAATTGGAGAGTGCCAAGGAAATCTTTAGTCAGCACTATCACTGGTAAATAAGACCTGAAGCCAGCAGAATCTCATTCCTAGTTTGTCTAAGGCAGAGAAAGGTACAAAAACTACAAAAGGAAGAGTACTTCTAGGACAACTTAAGTCATCTCAGGCATCTTTATCCAGCCAAAGCCTGGATGGGGACGGCTGAGGACAAAGTTGACTCCCATTAAGTGACTGCACAAGGAAAACAAGAGAAGGATCAGCACCCACATTTGGTCATCAGAAGACCAAGGGAGGGAGAGAGTAGAACCTCTAAATCTAGCCCCTTTTCTCTAAGTCACGGACACAAAATTGGAGGTGGTGGCTAGTTACCCCACCCAAAACTGCAGCAGTATCATCCGTACCAAGCAGGGTTGCACTCTTTTTTCAAGAGTTTGGGAGAAGTAGAGTTTGTACCTAGCATAAAGTCCAATATAAAAACTGAGATTAGAAATATAAGTAAACCGAAGAAATATCTGAATATAAAGAAGAAATACTATGAATAATGTAAAGTTCAATAGATTTTACATAGAAGGAGAGAGTAAATTCAAAAATAAGTACAAATAAGTCCTCAGATAAAAAAGAATGGCTTAGCCACAGAACTCCAGGGGTAGATGAAAGAAATGAAGCAAGATAATTTTTTTTTAATTTTATTTTATTTGCATAACATATGTGTGGGTAATTCTTCAACAATAACCCTTACATAGCTTTCCGTTACAAATTTTTCCCCCCAACTTCCCCACCCCTCCCCTAGATGGCAGGATATCCACTACATGTTAATTATGTTAAAATATTGGCAAATCGAATATATGTATACATATTTCCAAACTTATCATTCTTGTGCAAGAAAAATCTTATCTACACAAACGATATATCAGATAAAGGAAACACAATGTAAGCAAACATCAATCAAGGAGTATGAGAATGTTATGTTGTGGTCCACATTTCGCATCCCTCTCTCTGGGTGTATATGGCTTTCTTCAGTGAACAATTGGAGGTGGTTTGAAACATATCATTGTTGAAGAGAGCCATGTCCATCAGAATTAATCGTCATATAGTATTGTTGTTGCCGTGTATAATGATCTCCTGGTTCTGCTCATTTCACTCAGCATCAGTTCATGTAAGTCTCTCCAGGTCTCTCTGAAATCATCTTGCTGGTCATTTCTTACAGAACAATAATATTCCATAATATTCATATACCATAATTTATTCAGCCATTCTCCAATTGAAGGGCATCTATTCAATTTCCAGTTTCTAGCCACTACAAAAAGGGCTGCCACAAACATTCTGAAGCAAGATAATTTTTTTAAAGAAAAAGGAGGAAGAGGAGGGGGAATAGGAAGAGGAGGAAAAGGAAGAAGGGGAAGAGTAAGAGAAGTCATTTATCATATAAGGTAGAAAACACAAACTAATTAGAATATTCTCTTAAAAATGAGAAATATTAAAACAAAATCAAAAAAAGACTGAAAATGTTAAACATCAGTCAGTAAGAATTTAAATATTAAGCATCTATCATGTGTCAGTCACTAAGTTAAGTGCTATATATACATATACCTAAAAAAATAAAATACTCCCTATTGTCAAGAAGTGTATATTTTATTGGGGGTAGGATTGAGAGATGGACAACATGTACATTTATAAGTACATACTGAATAAATGCAAGATCATTAGGAAGGAAGGGAACTAATAGCTGGGGAAGCTTCATATGGAAAGCAGCACTTAAGTTGGATCTGAAAGAAAGAGAAGAATGAGGGAATATATTAGTAGGGAGTATAATCGAGGCAGATAGGAAGGTCAGTGCAAAACCACAGAAATGGAAAGAGAAGTAATATATTTAATTTCTTCAGTAATTGCTGCAGAACTGTGGTATGCAAATATAATATTGTTGTAAGATAAGGATTGTCTAATATAAAGAATTGAGAGAAACATGGGAAAACTTGTATAAAATGTTACAAAGCAAAACGTAAAGTGCATCTCCCAAAAAAAATCAGTTTTGATGGAATATACTTTATGGAGGATTGAGATATTTGTTGGGAAACAAAATCTGTCATGTCAAAACAAAATTTAGAAAATAATACAACAAAAAGCAGCTATTATTGTGTTCCTAATACCTATTATATCTTAAACATCCACGTAAATAATATTAAGGCCAAACAACTAATAACCTGGTGGCCAGCCTGATAATGATTCTGTGGATCAGTAGACTGGTCCTCCTTGAATCTCTACTCAAATCTTTGTAAGCTGATAGGCCCTAACAGAACTTGCACTCTGTTGATTATGTAATCATAGAATTAACATACCTCTAAGTAATATTGATCAGCTAGAATAGCTCCCTTATTTTGGAAATAACAGAAAGCAGAAGAATCCAAAAATCTTATCAATCAAGCATGAAAATACCTTCTACGTGCAACATACTGTGTTAGATGCTAGAAAAACAAAAAAGAAAAATTGTAAATAGTTCTTATCCTCAAGGAACTTATGTACTATTGTGCAGATAAAATATATAAAGGAGGAAATGCATATTAATAATCAAAAATCAGGAGAGTTTTCCTATAGAATATGTTATACGAACTGAGTCTTGAACCTAGAGACAGAGATAAAGCAAAGGTGCATTCTATACATGGAAGAGAGGGAAGGATATGGGGCAATGAGTTTAGAGGGAAGTTAGCAGGTAAATGTAATTGGCAGATATAGATTGGATATAGGATGAAATCAATCCTCTTAGAGGATTTCTCCCTTTCACGTCCTAAATGAATATCCTTTTATGGAAAAGAGATATTTTCATCCTGTGTTGATGATTAAGCCAAACTCTTTAGAAAACTTATTTATCTCTTCCAAAAGGTTCTGGGACTTGATACAACCAATGAAAGGTCATCCACAAATAGGAGAACTTGGAAGACCTTGTTATCCAGAAAGATTATCCCTCTTCAGCTTAAACTCTGGGCTGGATCCCATCAGCAAACACTTTTAGAAAACACTTCTATGTCACACTATGATATTTATGATCAAAAGGTCATTGAACAGAGTTGTTTCTGTTCTTATATTTTCCCCCCTGAGGCAATTGGGGTTAAGTGACTTATCCAGGGTCACACAGCTAGGAAGTATCTGAGATCAGATTTGAACTCAGGTCCTCCTGACTTCAGGGCTGGTGTTCTATCCACTGCACCACCTAGATGCCTCACTGTTCTTATTTTTCAAGGAATCCTGAAAAATCTTGATACCAATAAAGAAGTCACCTACTAGAAATAAAGCCCTGAAGGTAGAACTTTATCATATTGAATCAAGTACTTTTTGGTAATAAACAAACAACAAGAACAGTGGGATCTCATAATCTGAATATCTTTCAATCAATGGCATGATTCAATTGTAGAATAACACATATGAAAGTCTGCCTGTTCTCATATTAATATATTTGATTGAGCTAATCTCAATAATTCTAGAGATGAGTCTCAAAGACTTTGTACAGATGGTTAAGTAGGTATATAGGTCAATGATTGCTGCTGGTCTTTTAATTGCCTTTTTTTGAGGATTCATCCTTCCAGGTGGTTGAAACTTCTTTCTTCTGATTTCCCTTATAACAGAAATTTCAATATTGGTATGACTCAACTCCTCCAGTAGTGTGGTCTGGTTTTTGGCCATTGGACAAAGCTCTCACATTTAGAGCAATATCTTATGAAATATTAAGAGTAACTTTTAGAGAACATAAGGTGCTGGGCTTAAATGTCCAGAATAATATAATAAGTATCAGGAAAAGTATCAGGAACTTTTAAAGAAACATGAAATATTTCACAGTCTAAAAACCGTGTGATTCTTAGCATTCTCTGCCCCCTTTTCTGATATCCTCCCCTTATCACTGTAGACAGAGAAGGGAATCTCAGACCCAAAAGTCACTTTGTATTTGCCTTTGTTTAGTGAATTTGCACATACTTATGTGTACCTGTCTCCTCCAATAGAATGTTAGCCCTTTACAGCTCCAGCATCTTTCACAATAACTAGCACATAGTGGCACTTAAATCCCTGCTGGATAATTGATTCTTGAAAAATATAAACGCAAACTGGAGTCCAGAAGGATTCTAACCTTCTATGTTATGAATTGCTAAAGTATAGATGAACTTCCTTTAGACTGTTGCATAATGATCTCTTTTCACAATACAAAAAGTGAAATAAGGTTATTACATTAGTATTAGTCATTAAAGCCAAGATTTATTATAAAAATTTGAACTTCAAACATGTCTTCCAGTTGAACAAAGGAACATTTTGCTTTGTCCAAGATAAAATTTAATTTCTTCATTCATTTCCATTTTCCAATTAGATTGATAAATGTTCTGTTTTAACACAGTGACTCATCACAAGAACTTGAATAACTCCCCCAGCATCCTTCAAAGTAGAAAAGATTGTTATGAGTTTCAGGGTTGTATAGTACAAATAACACTGCTATGAAATCAAATCCTGATTTCCATTGCTTAGTAATCAGTGTGAGTCTGGGTAAATCATCTAACCTCTTTGAGCCTCTTAGGGTCAGAAGGGACATTAAGGGTCAAAACCAATCACTTTTCAGTTAAGGAAAATGAGGTTAAGAGAGGTTAAATGGCTTAAGTGTCTAGAATAACACAGTAAGTATCAGGAATAGTAAGTATTTTATCCTAATGATTCCAAGCCCAGAACCTTATATACTACAACACACCTACATTTCCTTATTTGTAAAATAAGGGGATTGAGTTGGATGATCCCTATGATCCATTCCAAATGCAAATCTGTAATCGCCTAATATATCTATTTTTAAAAGAGAAATATAAATGAGAGGGAATTTAATTTAGGTCACTCAGTGAATCAGTGATCCTTTTAAGCAATAGCAATCAACAACTGTGATGAACTTGGCTCTTTTCGACAATGAGATGGTCCAAAACAATTCAATAGACTGGGATGGAAAGTGGCATTCATATCCAGAGAAAGAACTATGGAGACTGAATGTGGATGAAAGCATAGCATTTTCACTTTTTTGTTGTTGTTTATTTGTGTTTTTTTCTTTTTCTCTTTCTCATGTTTTTCCCTTTTGATCTAATTTTTCTTGTGTAGCATGACTAACATGGAAATGTATTTAGAAAAATTGAACATATTTAACCTATATCAGTTTGCTTGCTGTCTTGGGTGGAGGGGTGGAAGAAGAGGGAGACAAATTTGGAACACAAGGTTTTTCAAAGGTAAATGATAAAAACTATATGTATTTGGAAAATTAAAATATTATTTTAAAAAAATTTTTAAAATGTTACCTACAAATTTAGTAGCCTAACCCAAATTGAATCACACTGTCATTTGGAATAAAGCCAGTCATGAAGTAAACAAGTCCGTGTGATCTCAGTCTAGATTCTGCTAGATAAACATGTCCACTAGGATTCTCTAATTCTGTGAATTAAAAATGAAGGGCAAAATTGTATATTTTTGTCCAATTTATTTCTTTGTAGTTATGGTGTTGTCAGAATATGTTTCTTCACAAGAACAAATAGTCACTTGTTTCATTTTTGAAAAATAATTTAGGCTCTTCTGCTGGCATGTAAATTGGCCTCTACAAAAATAAAGATAGAAAAAATATTCATCCTTGAAAGTGTTAAATTCAGAGTGTGCTTTATTTTTAATTCCTTCATCACCAAGGATCCATATGGATACATCAATTGCTTGAAAAATGATTGTCATTTTTCTCAGCAGTTCTGATAAGAGCCCTATTTTTAATTTCATTCTAAAATATGTTAAGGGCTGCCACCTAGTGTTTCAAAATTAGCATTTAAAAGTTACAAGGAATATCTCTCCTCACCAAATGTGTTTTGCCATCTATGTACCTATTTGGAATGCTAAAGCAGACTGGAAATCAAGAAGCATATATTTTATTTAGGAGAAAGTCAAGATTAAAAAGAACTTCCCTTACTACTTGACACCTGACTCATTGCTACCTGGAGCAGCTAATTTAATTCCTAGTTATTACCTGTTCTTCTTTGGGGAATTGACATAGCAAAGTAAATTACAGCTCTTGATCCATTGTAATAAATATTCTATAGGTTAGGAAGGCTGGCTAACAACAAAGATAGATGGATGGATGGATGGATGGATGAGAAATAGAAAGTGAATGAACCAGGGGTATGTTGAAACCAGTTTTTACTGGCTTACCAGAGTCAACTGTTAAACGTTCACTGAGGTTCATTTAAACCTCAGAATTAAGCAAATGCTGCAAATCAAGGTTTTATTGATCATTTTGTCAATATTTTAGATTTAAGAAAATGATGGAGAAATTGTTAATAATGCAGATTAAACAGAAAAGTGTGTCATGAATTTCTTTTTCTGAGATCCACTTGTTTACATTTACTAGCACACCCTGGACAGGAGCCCTTAAAACATGTTAAAATAAATCATGGAAAATAGAAGAAAGGGATACAAGGAAAGGATAATGTGTTTAGAAGTATCATATGGAGATAGCCAGAAATTGCATGAAGGTCTGGTTCCAGGTAAGATAAAGCAAAAGTTAATCTGTCAGAAGTCCCATTTCCCCCAAAATAGAGCCAACTTTACTTAACAAGCAATCTAAATGACCACCTAGTAATTAATATATGCATCATACTGTGGTAAGTTTAAACAGCATTTTCCTTGCTATGAGGAAGATAATGAAAGTATTATCATCCCCATTTTACAGAAGAAGTTCAAAAAAAAAATTAAGTGCTTTGGCCAAGATTACAAAGAAGAAGAACTTAAATGCAACTCCATCTTCCTGGCTCCAGGTCCAGCACTTTATTCACTGTGCCACCTAGATGCTAAGTATTTATTTTACCTGATTTTTCCTCTAAAGCAAAATGAGAAAATTAAATGAGATGATCTCTCTAGTAACATTCAGAATCACATTTTCTGACCTGTGTTAGATAAAATGCCTTGGGATAATCTCTATCTTGCATCTGACTTGGAAATGACTCAACCTGATCTATATCTTGCCACTGGACCCAGATGACTCTGGAGGGGAAAGTAAGACAGGTGACCTTGCACAGCCTTTTCTCCTTTAAATCCAATTCACTTGCATGTCATAGCATCACTTCCCTGCTATCATGGTTCTCTTCGAGAACAAAGGACAAACAACAACCTCTGTTAGCAGGAGGAGGAGCTATCCTAATGGGGACCCAACTAGAATTGACCATTTGGACAATAACTCCTTCCCTTCTCTTTTTTTCCTTCAGATTTTTTTTAAGTAATCAGGGTTAAATAACTTGACCAGGGTCACAAAGCTACTAAGTGTCTGAAGCCAAATTTGAAATCCAAGTCCTCCCAACTACAAGAGCTGTGCACTACCTTATAGAACATTTATTGCAAAATTAAAAAGAACTTTCCTTGCTATTTGCACTGACTCATTGCTACCTAGAGCAACTAATTTCATTCCTAGTTATTACCTGTTCCTCTTTGGGGAATTGGCGTAGCAACAAATGTTCTGTAAGTCTAGGCTTTACAGCCCATTTTTCTCTCTTAAGGACCATGCCTTAAACTCATATCACTCCAGCTGTCATTGACTGATCAAGAATAGGTCCCAGGCCGGAATCCCAGAGAGATGATAAAAAAGGGAAAAGGAACTATGCTTGCAAAAATGTTTGTGGCAGCTCTTTTTGTAGTGGCAAGGAACTGGAAACTGAGTGGATACCCATCAGTTGGGGAATGGCTGAATAAATTATGGTATATAAATGTTATGGAATATTATTGTTCTATAAGAAACAATCTGCAGGATGATTTCAGAGAGGCCTGGAGAGACTGTAAGCAGAATCAAGAGAACATTATACACGGCAACAAGAAGATTATGCAATGATCAATTCTGATGGACATGGCTCTTTTCAATCAAAAGGTGGGATTCAGGCCAGTTCCAAGGGTTTTATGATGCAAAGCCATCTGCATCCAGAGAGTGGGGAAATGAGTGTAAATCACAATATAATATTTTCACTTTGTTGTTGTTGTTTGTTTGCATTTTGTTTTCTTTCTCATTTTTTTCCTTTTTAATTGATTTTTCTTGTACAACATGATAATTGTGGAAATATGTATATAGAAGAATTGGACATGTTTAAACATATATTGGATTACCTGTTGTCTAGGGGAGAGGGTGGAGGAAGGGAGGGAGAAAAAAAATTTTTAAATACAAGGTTTTGCAAGGATGAATGTTGAAAACTATGCATATGTTTTGAAAATAAAAAGCTTTATTAATAATAATAATAAAATGGGGGAAAAAATAAAAGAAAAAGCTTTATATAAAAAAAGAATAAGTCCCAGGCCAAGTCCCACTTGATCAGATTGCTCAGAGTGAGTGTAAATACCAATTGTTTCTGTTTCGGCCAAAAATCCCTTCCCAGATTGACTTTTTAAAACTAGCTAAAAGAGTTCTCATTTCTTACCTAGTCTTAATCACTGATTGAGTATGGTCTCAATCAGACTGAAACCTGTTAAAGACCTTAGCTTTGAAATGCCAAGGTCTTCCAAGGCTATCTCTAATCATAGAGAAAGTGAGGCAGGTGACCTTGCACAGCTCTCCCTCACTCAAATCCAATTCACTTACACATCATGGCATCACCTCCCTAATGTCATAGTCGTATTCCAGACTGAAAAACAAACAACAACCACAACTTGACATGCTGCTCTTCCAGCTTTGTACCCTAATGTTACTAGACGGCAATGTTCTACCAATAGTAATGAATTTCCTCACATGCAGGAGAGAATATTCATTGCTTGGGGGGAATTACTTCCTCTTGATGGGTATAATACTATACATCACTACAAGCACCTGTTCCCATCTGTTCAATCTATAATCTGAATATTTAAAAGGCATTTTTAAAAGAAAAGCAGAAATACAGCTTGATATATCCAAACTTTGTCTAAAATCATTTGGCAGAGAAATAAGAAAGAGGACCAAATTTTTAAAGTATTGCAATGAGAATGGAACAAATGTATTTTTCTCCTTGTTATATCCCCCAGAATATTTGTTAAATGACCTTCAAAAATAGTTCTGTAAATATCTTCCTTCCTTTCTCTAACTCTCAGAGGGGTGGAATTGGGGCCTTTTAACAGCATATTCAAGTGATTTATACTGGTTTTCTGTTCACCTTGCTATGAGCATTTCTTTAAAAAAAATAGCCTTTTTGCTTTTTTTCTCTTTTTTGTCATCATTTATATTAATTGATTAGTAGTATGAATTCCATCAAAGCTGCTGTACATGTTCTCTAATCCTTTGCGGTAGTGACCAAAGGGAAAGTGGTAGGAACTGGTACGTTGTTAATTCAGTTTCATGTTCCTAACTTCTTTGCCAGGAATGCCTCTTTTTTTATGGTAGTGTTATTTTAGTAGTAACCCATCCTCATATCACTAGACCTCAATGTTGCCAAAATTCAAAGTAGCAATCAGTCCCTCCATGCCTTAATAGATGATATCATGAGGTAATGCACCCAGAAAAATTAGTATCAAATTTCTGGTGATGTCTTTTTCCTATGCTTCTTTAGGATAAATAACAACAGTTTGTCATTTAATCTATGCTCAAAGCCTTTCAGAACTGGGAGGACCTACTAGAGATTGTCGACCACTAGCATAAGGTTCAAGAACTTACAGTCATCTCCAAACCATAGTGAACTTGAGGGGAGGAAGACTATAATAGAGAATTCATATTAGAAATATAATAACATTTATCTGGATGTTAGTACACTGATAAATATAGGGAATCTGATATGTTTGTGAATGTTGGATCACTGCTATTTTGACCTTTTAGTAGCTTTGACATGTAAATTTAATCTTCCTTAAAATTCATATTGGAATTAATTTGCTATTTGCCTTAATGCTATTATAATCTTAATTGTTTTATGAAGTTAAGGAGCATGATCTTTCTAAGGTCCCAACTTAATCCCTATATGAAATATTGATTTCTGAAATGTTGGTCAGAATTGACAGCCTGCTTGAAGCCTGAAGAAACAAGCTAGGGACTTTTATTGGATTAGGAGGCCCAGGAGAAATTCTTACTTAGTGTTATTGATAGACTTTCCAATCTGTTTTCAGATCAGGCAGACAAGTTTCAAATTTATTCATAGAACACATTTCACACTTCCTCTGTGTCATAAGTTGAAGAATCTTCCTACAATATATTATATCAAAAGACAAACTGAAACTGGTTATTATATATTGTTTCAAAATAAGATTTTGAAAGAACATACATGACGTGGGGTTATGTCCATGTGCTTAAGGTCATCGATTGATACAGATTCTTCAATAGCCATTGAAATTACTTTGCTCTGATGCTAATAAACCTTAGGTTCCCTTCAGTTTAGATTCTTGAAAATCAAACCTGTTAAGACACATTTTGGCTTAATAGCTACCAAAAATGACAGCTTCTAACCCCTACTCTGTGATCCTTTTGTTTTTTAACCTAATACATGAGAACCAAAACAAATTCAATTAATAAAAGAAAATGGCAATTTAAAAAGTGGAAAGGAGAAGCTTCCCACACATAAAAAGCAGCAACTCTCCCACAGATTCCACCCTGTCTTTTGTCCTTATAAATCTAGAAGGGATCATGATGACCAGAAAGTTCGATGGAGTTGGAGATTAAATGCAAGAAAGTCAAGCAAACAGGGGCAGCTAGGTGGCGCAGTGGATAGAGCACCAGCCTTGAAGTCAGGAAGACCTGAGTTCAAATATGACCTCAGTTACTTCCTAGCTGTGTGACCCTGGGCAAGTCACTTAACCCCCATTGCCTCAGCAAAAAAAAGAAAGTCAAGCAATGGAGAGAGGAAAGTGAGATCAGAGAGCCTGCAGCTGCATCTGATGTCCACCATTACTAAAGGGAGGCTTCTTTGTGATCCTGCCACTACTATCCTTTTGGTTACCAAAGACTTTTGGGTCCATTCCACTTTGAGGTTCCTGTATTCATCTAATGAACAAGTCATTATATTCTTTCCGTTCACTAGCTTCTATCACTGTGCATCAACTCAGGGAGTAGAGATGAATGGACTCAAACTCCAAGAAGAACTAGGTCACAAAGGAGTTTTAGTTTGGGGAAACAAAGAAAAGAATGTCTGATTCTTACCACAATTCTTCATTATTTACCTTGTGTTCTAGTTTAAGCAGATATATTTTTGCTTTTCTCTAAAGTCGTGTGTATAATTTTGGTTGGTTGATGGAGAATCAAAGCAAAATGAGGACTTGCATGCAATGTTTTCAAATATATAATAACTGAACAGGTTCCAAGAATTTGGATGTTGGAGTACAATAACACATAACAAAAGAATTCTTTTTTTGACTGTTTACCGTCTTCCCTTACTCACACCATTCTCCCAATTCCATAATGTCTTTCCTATTCTTTCCAGCCCATCTTCTGCCACTGAAATTCTTTCTGTCCGTCAATATTAAATTCAAGAATCACATACTCTGAAGAATTTTCCTGACCACAACTCCAATGGAAATGACTTCTCCCACCTCCAATTTTTCATATAATCTTCTCTGCACTTTTCATATTCTACTTTGTTTTATATTTATATGTGTAACTGTTATATCTTCCTATGTCATAGATTGTAACTTCTTTGCAGACAAAGATTGTATTATTTAATTTTTATAGCTTTAGTGCCTAACATTCTATCTTGTGTATCATAGATATTTAATAAATATTTGTTGATATGTATTTAATTGAACAAATTTGAAAAAATGATGTTTATATTTATTCTTTAAAGTTTATAAAGCTCTTTCTCCACAACTACCTATTGAGATAGTAAAAGCATTATCTTTACTTCACAAAAGAGAACATTAAAGTTTATAAAATAAAGTTGTTTATCCATAACTACATGACTAGTAAATGGAAGACAGAAATTAAAACACAAGTCTCCTGATGCCAAATAATTTTTTCCTCTGAAATTATTATGACTGGATATCAGATGTGTTCTACTTGGCAAATTATGATAATCATCTATTTCCTTGTAAATGATCTCCTCAAAAGTGTTGTCCTTCATACAGAAATATAACTCTTGTACCAGAGTCTCCCTGCTGACCATATGGTCTGAGTACACTTTTGAAAATTTCTAAATTTCTTTTACTTAAGTCCTCCTCCATCTTGAACTTTGGAAATTCAATACATGACAACTCCACCAAAAGTAGCCATCAGTTCCTAAGTATGAACTTAGGTTAATAAGCCATCAAATCTAGAAGAGATTTCATTTACATAGTAAACAGTACTCAGAAAGATCTTAGCCCTGATACCAAAAGAATTATTTTTAATTAGGGGGAGGGGCAGAGTCAAAAACAGAATAGTGAGAGGAAACATTTTTGCCTAGTTCACTCAGAACCTTCCTCCACAATCACCTGAGAAAAGGCTAGACTAAATTTTGATCAAGAAATTAAACAGAAATCAGAATGAATCATTTTTTTCCAATTCAGGGCAGCTTAGGGAGACAGAGATAGAGCTGCAGACACTGGGGTCAAGGACTGGCCAGGAACACGAACATGGAAGTAATATTAAGGGATGGAAAGGGTTTTGAGGCAGGGCACAAAGGCAAGAAGCCCTTGGGTAGAAAAAGCTCTGAAGAATCCTTGAACTAGCATTGGATACAGGAAACAGTGCTATCTGACAGTTTAGTCACATTACCCAAATCCAGGTCATGGATCCAGGGTAGAAAGGAATAATCATAAATGAACATAGGTTTAGGGCACTGAACAAGGATTAAATTACAGAAATGTAGCTGTGGGACTCTGAGCCCAAGGGCAGAGCAGCAACTCAATAGAATTCTAGCCTTTAGCCTAGTACATAAGGCTACATTGGAATATCCAGGGCAGAAGACCCAGACCAAGGGGTAGTCAGAAGTTCAGTTTCTCTGAAGCTGCAGAATTTCCCAAAAGGTTAAGAGTAATTAATTCCACCAGAAATCTTTTGAAATTTTTATCACACACAAGCCAATAGACCCAAACCTGAGTTAGGAACTTGAAGAGCTCAAATGAAAAGGAAGTGAACAGACTTTTCATATCATACAATTTTAGAAGCACTGAAAACTTACAGGTCCTCAGAATGAACTGTGAAAGTAGCAAAAGGATACAAAAAGGCAGAACCTCAGACCAGATTCTGCCACCCTCAACCCTAGTAGTTGTACAAAGACCCCAAACATAAAGTCCAAAGTAGACTAAAGAATGAGCAAACCCAGGAACAGTCACTGTCATTATAAAGAAGCTCAAGACACAAATGCTGAAGAAGATAATGACTTTATGTATATGAAATTATCTATCAACATTACCTACAACCAAAGTCACAAGGCAAAAATGCAGTTTGGACACAAACCCAATAAAAATTCCTAGAAGAGCTAAAAAATTAGGTTGGGTTCTTTTTTTTAAGAGTAAAAAATGTTTTTAACCAAATGGTAACAATGGAAGAGGAGAAATATGGAAAGAAATTAGGACTATGGAATAAAATGTAAAAAGAAACTTAACAGCCTGATAAAATATGTTTAAGAAAAGAACCTTACCCCCCCAAAAAAAAAATTCTTTAAAGTTAGAATTGGCTAAATGGAAGTTAATGACTACATGGGACAGAAAAAAAATAATTAAACAAAATCAAGTAACTAAAGCAATAGAAGAAAATCTGAGGCACAGGAAAAACAACTAATTTGGAAAACATATTTTAAAAAAACAAATGTAATAATTATTGGCCTACCTTAAAGTCATGAACATGTTCCAAAGATAGGGTATGCCAAAGGGTTCTACACTCAGCAAGGCTTTCTAATTTTAATTCTATACTATCATTTGTACTTAGCTAATCCAGAATAATGTAATCAATATTCATTAAATAAGTTGTTCACTGAAACCATAAGAGAAATGGATATTTTGTAATCATGTTTGGCTAAATAACTTTCCTATTTACCTAAGATACAAATAAAATATATAAATAGTTACAGTTAAGTTCATTCACTTTATTTGATTTTTTTCTATATGTCATATTGTATGAAATTTTATTGCCTCTGTTTCTTTTAAATTTCAATTATGAATTTAATATCAAATATTTAAATTGAAATTATGCAGCATTTATTTTCTTCCTGAGAAAGAGAGAGAGAAAGCAAGAAAGGAAGGAAGGAAAGAAGGAAGGAAGGAAGGAACGAAGGAACGAAGGAACGAAGGAACGAAGGAACGAAGGAAGGAAAAAGGAAGGAAAAGATGAAAGAAAAAAGAGAGGGAAGGAGGGAGGGAGGGAGAGGGAGAGAGAGGGAGACAGATAGAAGCAGAGACCGAAGATAGAGATACATAAAAACAGAGAGGGACAGAGAGACAAATACTAAAAGATGGAAAAATAAAAAAATAAAGAGAGAAAGAGAAGGAGAAAGAGACAGAGACAAAAACTGAGATAGAAATACAGAAAAAGAAAAGAAAGAAAAAGGGAGAGAAAGGGAGAAAGACAGAGAGAAAAGAAAACACAAGCAAGAAAGCAAGTATTCCTACATCATGTACATGTACATCTTTTTCATTCTGCATACTTCTCTATCATCTTTCTGTCATGAGGTGTTCTTTATCAGCTTGAAATTATGATCGATCATTCAATTAATTAAAGTTTCTAAATCTTTCTGAATTGTTTGTTTCTGCCATACTGATATCATACCACAAAATTGTGCTTCTGGTTTTAGAAGCTCACTTCATTCTGCATTAGTTCATACAAGTCTTCCCAGGTCTCTTTCAAACCATATTTTTCTTTATCTCTAAAAAATGGGAAGGTTGAACTAAAGGGCCTCTGAAGTCCTCCCAGCTCTATGTCTGTGAAAGCTGATAGGATCAAAAGAATCTGACACAATTTCTTGACATCAGAGGCTAGTGTGCATCCATTTATAATCACAAAATGCATGCATACATACACCCAGAGTCAACTAGCTCTTGAAGGCAACTGAAATTTAGAATATGTTATTGGAATTGGGCAGAAGTAGGGCATTCAGAGCATATTGACATGTAGGAAGTATTTCAGTCAATATTTAGTAGTGACAGTAATCAAAATGACATATATTTTGAATTCACTAACTTTGTATTTATTCTTTTTTTAAAATTTTTCAAGCATTTCCTTTTTTTTCTCCTTCCCCCACTTATTCTGAATAATGCATTCTTTAATGCTTATTGATGAAGGAGGTCATGATGATGATGAAACCATAAATTTCTTTGGAGATCACAGAGCTTTTAGGCCATTTATACATAATTTAATTGGGCAACTGATGTAAAGGAAGTAAGATAAAAATAGACTGGACAGTATCTGATTCAAGGACTTTGAATTCATTAACTTAATACTTCCTTCAGGAATCCTTGTCAGTTGCTACCCACTTCTATTTGGAAAAATGGAAGTAATGTCCACCTTATTCCATTTCATGTTATTATACTTATTCCTCTGAGAAGTCCTTTAGCTGGGGATTCTCAACTGTATACTTTCAGCTACAAATCCCAGCTAAAAGAGACTAAAAAATATTGTCATGTTGTCTTTCCAGGATCTGGATCCAGGATAGAATAAAGGACCTGCTGATTTATCAGACCTGATGATCTCAATCCATAGAGTACCATTGCATATTCAGAATATATATTTACATAAGGAAATTCACAAATCAGAGAGGCTGCTCTCTCTACATTGGAGATACCCAGATGTTTTACACAAGCAATCCTAAAGTCAATACAAAATTTTGGACTTATGGACAATTCAACTCAAGAACTCAACTGTTATCCTTCACAACTGTTTGGTTTGGCAGAAAAGCTGACTTACAGCCATTAGATGTCAAAGCAACTCTAGGCCAACTTTCTCCAGACTGAATATGATAAGCAAATGTACTCAGTTCCTGTCATCTTCAAGATCTCTAAAAGAGTAAGATGCTGTACCTGCTTTTGTACATGAACTTGCCTTTGTTTCTATTTGAGTGAGACTCACAAGGAAACATAACCAGCTCATCATAGTCAGTTTGAGACATGGTTTCTTTTGTCCATTTTCTATGTACCAGTTCTACCTCAGACAAACTAAGACCTGGGAAAGACCTCAGCTTAAAAAGGCTAAGGTCTCCTCTTGCATCCAGTGCCATCTCCAGTCATCCTGATATATATCTGACCCAGATGGTTCTGAAGGAGAAAATGAGACTGATGACCCTACCTCACTTAAATCCAATACCCTTGCAAGCCAAAACATCACCCTCCTGATGACTTTGGTCTTCTTTAACATTGAAAGATGAACAACAGAAAAGTGCCAGTTCAATCTCTATCTTGGAGATATACCTCCCAGGTCTGTCAAACCACAATCAAGAACAGAATGACTGAACTGCAATCTAATGGGTCTCTTGAAAGTTTATGCCTGAAGGATTCCCACTCCTGAAATATCATACCTTCATTTTCTGCTTCAAGATCTATACCCTGGGGCTATGGGACATCTCCATTAGTTGAGGAGGTAAAAGGAGGGTTGACCTGATCAGGGATTAATCTTATACATACACCACAAATACAGATCCCACATCTGTAAGGGATTTAGGAGCTCTCTCCTTTATCTCATATGCACATATCTATGTTTAAATCTAGTTTACAACTCTCTACAGTCACTGGATAGATTTTAGCAAGTTCATAAACTAGGATAAGAAAAAAGTTATATCTTTATTTCCCCTAACCTCTAAGTGAAACAGCATTTTTTTTTTCAATTATTCAAAACCATTATCCTAAATCAGGGTCCACAGATTTCACCAGAAGTCCAAAGAGGTCTATGACACCATAAAAGGTTTAAAAATATTTTTTCTATGTTGTGGGCCACTTCATATCAAGGTCTTTTACAAAGTTCAGCAAACAAATTTCTCATAATATATTATATTTGGTCATGCATAAATATTCCTTACTTTACCTCAAATCTCCCATAAGGGAGTATACTTTTTGCTCCTGTCACATACAAGTCTGACTTAACAGCTACTTACAACCTTCATTCATACATGTCTATAAAGTAAATATATGCAATAAGACAAGGATTTATAGCTATTTTGAACTTAGTGTTTATGCTCCCAATTAAAAAAACAGATGTCTCTAACAATGGGCTGGAGTTTTAGCTTCCGCTGTACTAAAAAGAAAAAAAAAATGTTCCTCTTTCTTAAGGAACTCTCTTTGTACTCCTATGACTTCCTATTCCAAATAAAACACACCAAGCAACTTAAAGACTATATCAATCATAGAGTTTTAACAAAATTAATATTAAATATGCAGCAAATGTAGCCTTCTAACAATTTTTAGAACATACAAATCAGCAGGGGCTGAGTATGGCTTTCTCTCAGTATTTCTGTTTGCAGAATGAGTAGCATGCCACAAATGCACAATTTTCGGGTTGATCACACCAAGGTCACTTCTCAGAACTCTGAAAAATAAAAATAAAAAGGATCTGCAAGTGTCAGATGCTTCACACCCCACCACTTTATAGAGAATTCTATTCCCCTCCTCTTCAAAAATTGATGTCCTCTTAATTTCATTTCTTCTCAAACTGCAAAGAACTACAAATCCCAGAGGGTTTTGTAATTCATTGGTATAACTTAGGTAGTTAACTTACACTTGCTGAGATTTTTTTTTCCAATGCAATTCTCTCTCTCTTTCTCTCTCTCTCTCTCTCTCTCTCTCTCTCTCTCTCTCTCTCTCTCTCTGTCTCTCTCTTTAATGAACCCTGAACTAGTTCTACTTTTACAGATTCCATCACAAAAGCAAGGCTGCACTTTATATACACTTAAATCCCAAAAGAAAATCCTACTGGATTTTTAAATACTTTTGGTGTTTGGTTAAAAAAAACCAACTTTATATTATTTCAATCCTAAATTTCTAAACTGTTAAATTAGTTCCTATATAAATACTTCCTGCAGTTAGACAAGGACAAGCACATTACCAATTTCCACAGATTTCATTTAGATTTCATACAATGATTTTAAATCATTTTGAAATTGTGATAATTTGTTATATTATTTTGTAACATTTTCCCATGTACCTTCCATCCTACCCTATCTTCCAAAAAGTTCTAGTTTTTTTTAATTAAAATGAATTATAATTAATAATGTTTTGAGAATTTAGTAATAATTATTTATGTATATCATGTAAAATAAGTATTTCCAGGTAGATTGGTATAAAGTTGGCATAGATAGGTATCTCTGGAATCCAACCCACTTCTCTCCAAGAGAGACTTTGAATTCCTCCTTGAAAGGGACAAAAAAAAGGTTGATTGGGAGTTTGGTCTTTTTCTGACTTCTCTCCAAGAGGAATGTTGGGCTAGAATTATATCTCTCTGTACTCTCAAATATTATTGATCTAGGAATATGATAAATTCCAAACAAATATCACTTCTCAGGTTATTTTTAAGAGGTAGGATAGTCCTTAACTTACACTAACCCCCCTCAACCCTTCTTAGAGTAAATAACTTGTTCAAGTTTAGACAGATAGTGACTGTATTAGAATTTGAACTCAGGTCCTGTAACTTCCAATCCATTGTTCCTTCCACAAATCAAGCTTTCTTCCAATTCCAGCACTGGTCTTTGACATTCCTTTTTTTTTTTCCCCCCTAAGTTCCCTTTTAACTATAAATTCTCTATATATAGTATTAGCCACTAGATGGGGATATAATGAAACTTTCCATTTGTTGGTCATATTTCCTGTCAAAAGAAACTGAAAGCAAAAATTGACCAAGTTTTTCTTTCATTTCGGAAGTAGAACTGAATATTGGACCACAGCAGATCTAGCTATTTTGAGGAGGCCAGAGGTGAAGAAGACTTGACATGATCTAAAAGGTCAGTTTTGTAAAACAATGGTTCACTGATTTTATTCAAGAGAGCAACCAAGAAAAAAATGATTTTGAAGGAACTGGGGGTTCTTAGCTAAAAGAGAAGAAAAAGACATAGGGGGATATAATATCTGGTTTTGGATTTAAGTAACTAGCAAATGGAAGGAAATGTTATCTTGACCTCAGAAAGCAGAATAATAATAAAGCAGAAAAGAATAGAAATTACAATATTTTCCGACATAAAGAAAATAAAGAAAACTTCCTAATAATTAGCATTTCCAAAAGTGAATTGAGCTGCCTTTGTCATGGGAGATTCCAGGATAAGGTTAGATGACCACTTGGATTGGAGTCCTGTCTCAATGGCAAGTAAGAGTTTGAAAGTAACAAGGTATATTCCAAAGAAGGGGAAGCCAGTCTTGGAATGGATACCAAAAGATCCGGTGCCTTCGGGAGAAAGGTCATTTTTAGTTAAGACCAGAAGGTGGAATGACTATCTAGATAAGAAGACCCTTAAGATAAAGGGGGAATTTCTTAACAACCTTGGAGGCTTCAAGACCAGGGAAAGGCTACAGCTGTTGGCCACTCCCAAGCTGTCACATTATGGCTTTGCTTATAGTCCTCCTACCATTCTCCTTGTTTTAAGCACTGTGCAAAGATAGGGCTAAGCTTTGGTAGAAGGAAGAAATGTTCCCTGAATTCCAGGAGTTTAGGAGAGAAGTCAGTTCACACCAAAATATCATTTTGCATGGTGGCACTATAACCAGAATATTTTCCCCTATGCTCCCTGAATTTGTTTACTTTGCTTTTAACATTGTCTGAAGTCCCTTTTCCTTTCCTTCTTCTTTGGTTGTTCCCAATTAGTGGGACATTACAGTAATCCAATGTTAGCAATTTTAAATTTAATTTCATATTGTTCACCCATCTTAACTCTTGAGTTGAGAAGAAAACTCAAGTGAGTTTGCCTTTTTTTTCTTCTTTCCCTTAAATCTTGGCAGTCATTCTAACCAAAATTAATAATATTCTCATTGTAATTAGATAAAACTATTCAATATATGCATTCATGATTTAGTTTCAATTTATTATATCTTAGTGTTCCCAAGCCCTTGCTACTTATCCAGTTTTTATATCTGACTATAATAACTAACTTTGCCAATGAAAAAGCAGAATCAGCCATACCTATCTGTGAAATTATGAGTACCACATCTCCTTCATATTCCTTTATTTCCCATAAATCTAGCTTTGACAACTACTGGGCCTTCTTATCATTCCTTCCTTTGCATTCTTATGGAATGCCTTACCTATAATGAAATTAAAATAACTCATATTTATAGAGCACTTTATGGTTAATAAAGCACTTTCCTCAAAAAAATCTTATGAAGTAGTTCCCCCCATTTTATAGATTAGCAAATTGAGGCTCAGAGAAGTTGGGTGACTTACTCAAGACCAAACAACTAGTGACCATCAGAGCTTGGACTCAAATACACATCTTCTAACTCCAAATCCAGGACTATTTCCATTATATAACATATACTACATAACCCCTACATTATGCTTCTAATTAATATTGCCACCTTTATCCATCTTGGGTCAATACATAGGTTGAGGAATGAGCTTGGATCAGTGGTTTTTTTAAATACCTCTATTCACTTCTATACCATACTTGGGCTACAGTGGAGGCTATCATATTAAGGGGTCTGCAATTCAAACACATGTTGGTTAAATGAGTTTTTGTGGGTAAGCCTTGGAAGCTAGCCACCATTTATAACACTAGTTCTACAAGAAAATGTCTTCCAAATTCCAAAGAGAAAATTTTTAAGTGAACTTTTAGATCATAATATAAAATGAGAGCAGTCTATAGATGTAAATAAAATAAATAGCAATAAATAAACACTAGTAATGAGAGTATAGAGGGGGAAGAGTTAAGATCTGTAATTTTGTCAAAGTAGGGAACTCTCAATAGATATTTCTTCCACTAAAAAATATCCATAATTCTATGTAATTTGTAGGCTTGGAGAGTTGAGGTTTCATTTCTTATTCAAGTTCCTTCAACAGATTTTCTCATATGACATGAGCACAAAGCTTTTCACAACAATGGATTATCCTCCTCTGGAGAGCCTCATTTATCAATTGTGATTCCCATACCTGAACATAATACTGCAAGTCTGATGAGAGTGCAATAGGACTTCTTGTTCAGTCATTTTCAGTTATATCCAATTCTTCATGACCTCATTTGAGTTTTCTTAGCAGAAGTATCTCAAGTGTAAGGTAAGAGCATTGTAAAAGTATAAAATGTATAATTCTGATTAATTTAAATTAAAATGTTTTCATATAAGTAAAACCTATGCAGCCAAGAATAGAAGGAATGTGGAAAATGGGCAGGGAGAACTTTTATAAACAATCTTTCAGACAGGATGTGATTGTTTTGGAATATTGCTAGGGTCCAAGAAATGATGAGTTGATTGATTTAGAAAAGCATAAAAAGACTTGGAAATATTAAAGAAGTTATCCACTTCCCCAGAAATAGATGGCAAATAAAAACAAGCATAGTATGGTCTTAGATATGTGAGTATGAGTGTATATGTATGTATATATCTATATATTTATAGATAAATATGCATGTATATAGATTTATTTATATGTACACATATGTAATATTTGTACACACACCCCTAATTATAGATTTTTGGGGAGCTGGGGAGGAAAGAAGGAAAATAAAGTGAAAAGTGCACAGAAGAGAACAAAGGAAAAACCTACAAGAAAACAAAGAAAAACTGGAAGTAGTTTACCATTTTCTTCTCCAGCTCATTTTACTGATGAGGAAGCAAAGATAATCAGGATTATGTGACTTGTCCGGGGTCAAATAGCTTTTAAATGTTTGAGGCCAGATTTGAATTCAGGAAAATGAGTCTTCTTTATCCCATCCCTAGCACTGTCATGCTATTTATCATCAACTGTACTATCTAGCTGAGGTCTACTCTAAGACTATATTATTCCTACTAGAAGACTATATTATATAACTCCTTATTCCTGAAAGCTAATACAGCCCAAAATTATATTAGCTCTTAGAATGCCATATCATATTCATTTTTCATATTGAGTTTGTAATCTATCAAAAACCTCTAACAGCTTTCAAACAAGCTATATCCAAGTATGCCCTTCCTATCTTGTACTTTTTATATTGATTTCTTGTACCAAAATAAATTTCATCTTATTAGATTTAGCTCCTCAGTATAAACACTAAGCTTTTCATTGATTATTCTATTTATTTTCAATCACTGTTTCTTATTATATGCATCATATGTGTACATATATACAAATGGTATTATACCTTATATAATAGATATGTTTATATTTCTCATAAAATTCAAAAATAAACCTAAGAAATTTCCATAGCAAAGATATTAGTTTTTGATATTCTTCACTTTAGAATTTTCCATGGATCAAAAATAGCTAAAAAGACAGATTAAAAAGCTTTACACTTAAAGTTAAACCTGTCATTTAAAAATAAAAACTTTTTTTAAAAGCATGGGATGTAGAATTTAAAGAACCTTAGAAATCAACTAATCTAACCCCCCTCATTTTATAAGTGAGGAAAAAAGAAAGTCCAGACAAGTAAGGGGGCAAGGTAATGCAATAGATAAACTGGACTTAAAATCAGGAAGTCTTACTTTTCTGGGTTCAAATCTAGCCTCAGATGCTTATTAGCTGTGTGACCCTGGGCAAGTCACTTAACCCTGTTTGCCTCAGTTTCCTCATTTGTAAAATGGCTGAAGAAAGAAAGGAAAGGGACATGCTCAAGGTCATACAGTTATTAAGAAGTATCAACAATTAGAAATCTTTTTTGACTAAAAATTCAAACAAAAAAGATTTATTTGCATTCATATGATTTCTCAGTCTCATAAAAAGTCTCTTATAGTAAATTTAAATACTGGGAAAAACATCTTTAAAAATCTTTCTTAGAAGAAAAGGAAATATTCAATGAGACATTATGTATTTGATACTCAATGTGTTCTTTTCACCTTCTATTTTTTTTCTCAACTGTTTAGGCTAAAAGATGCCTCTGACGTTAAAGAAAGAAATATCTGAAGAGGAATTCTATGAACATTTTTGCAATATAAAAACACCCCACCAAACTTTGCTCTGCTTTAGTCTGAAAGAAGATGATAAAACACTTTGGAAATTATGGGGCCATGCTTATAATAATCCAGGCCAATGTCACGCTGAAATCCTAGTTTTAAGGGAAATTGAAGACTATCTAATGGCAAATATTCTCAATGCTACAAAGTACACCATTACCTGGTTTCTTTCCTATAGTCCCTGCCATTGTTGCTGTGATGAAATAACCAATTTTTTGATGAAGTTTCAAATCAAAATTGAATTTAACATCAAAGCAGCAAGGCCATATTATTTTGACAATGATCAGAATCAGAAAGGTTTAAAAATGCTCAAAAGACTGGGAGTTCTGATCAAGATGATGGAATTTAGTGACTACGAAGAATGTTTGTACTTATTTGTGGATCCTTGTACCAAGTTCACTGCATGGCCAGATTTAGCAGTGCAATGTATAGCCAATAAAATGATATTTCATCATTTATTCTCCCAGGTATATTTCATATTATGAGATAAGGGATATCAGACAAAACAACTCCAACAAATAAATATCTACTATGTACAGAGAGAGATCTTTGTACTTTGTAGGTACAGGGAATGGAGTAAAGGGGAGAGACAAACAGCATCTCTGACCTCCTGAGGCTCATCATCTAATAAAAAAAGATTTTATAAACACACACACACACACATTTTTTCCAAACTTGTGATTTTATTAAAATGAGGAACTCCCAATGTGGAAATTCATTTTGTTAGTATAACTCATACACAGCCCCTGAGGGAATGTTTCGCTGGATTTGTATATTTGCTACAAGAAATTCTTTTTCTTTTTCTTTTTTTTCTTCACTGGAGTAAGGGATGGAGTGGGAAAGAGAGAAAATAGATTTCTATAATTTTTTAATAGAGAAATGAGGCAGATGTTACAAGGGAAATATTGTATACACTTTTAGATAAGATCACAGTATTATTAGTTTTACTTAACTCTTATTTTGTTACAAAACAACTCTCATGAAGTAGAATAATCTGTAAATATATGTAATATAAAAATGAAACACATCAGTAAAACTTTTTTTTGAAAAATGAAAATTAAAACACATGGAGAAATATTAAAGAGCTTAGAATCATTTAGATTAGAAAAGAGAAGACAGAATAATGGCAGATTTTTATATAGAGTAGGGTAATTAGTTATTTTTTGTTCCTTTGGTTGCTATGTTTTTAAATTATGCATATTTTCTTTTCTTTTTTTGGGGGGGGGAAGCGGTAAGAGGCAATGAGGTTAAGTGCCTTGCTTAGTCACCCAGCTAGTGTCAAGTGTGTGAGGTCACATTTGAACTTAGGTCCTCTTGCCCCTAGGACTGCTGCTCTATCTACTGCAACACAGCATATTTTCTTAATAATTTTTAATTTTTTTCTTTCCAGGAGGATGGCAGATTAGATAATCATTCATTTCCAACTGATGATTCTTCTCCAGGTAAGGTCAAAAAGCTAACAATCCATAATGTATAGAGAAGAAATTTTAAAAGAGAAAATGTGCCCTAACCACAATGGGAAGCTACAATTCACTCAAGGTTAAAGTGGAATTTCTCCCAGATATGTATCTGATATATATCTTATTATATATCTTTTAAGATATATATATCCTGTGTTCCTGAAGATAGATATGTAGCAGAGTAGATTCCTAGAGGATGATAACAAATAGAATTGACATGATGTGTGAGGCTGGTAGAGTTGTAAATAACTATTGAAAGTAAATATTTTTGATAATAACTATATGAGCAATGATGTCTCTTGCCTATAGCATCCATTATATATTTGTAATCAATATGAATAATCCCATCCATTCCTGAAGAGTTTCAAGAGCACCACAAACCAAAAAGGAGAATTATTCATATAAAATTTCTTCTATAATTTAGGAAAGATGAGAGAGGAAGCATATGTATAACAATGACAATGGTTGAGATAAATAGGTTATTCTTTCTTTAAAGATCATGCCAAAAAAAAATAATAACAAAAATAAAAAAATAAAAAAGATCATGCCAAAAGGAAATGGTAACATTTTTTTAGATACTTAAATTAATCTGTGATTTCATCTATGAGGCCATTTCCTCCAATGGTGAAGCTATAGCTTTTTCATGTCTTCTTGTTCTAAGTAATTTTAGTTTATATTATTCTGCAATTCTCCCTAGAGCAAAGATTCTAAAACGTGTGTGTGTGTGTGTGTGAGAGAGAGAGAGAGAGAGAGAGAGAGAGAGACAGAGACAGAGACAGAGAAAGAGAGAGAGAGAGAGATGGACTCTTTGGGCAGTGTGGTAAAGCTTATGGAATAATTAAACAATGATTTTTAAATGCATTAACTAAAATACGAAGGATTATAAAGGAAATTAATTATATTGAAACATCAAAACAAAGTCATGGATTTCAGGTTATGAAACCCTGCCCTAAAGGATCCATCTCATTGCTAGATAACTTTCTCTTAATCATTTCATATTTTAGGCATATCATAGTATTATCTTTCATCTTCACTGTGTGTTATATTTCCTTTCCAGATGATATCTTTTAAGCCATTTAATACTATTACCCATTTTATAGTACTTTGATCTTCGAAAAACACTTTATATACAATATCTCTTGATCTCATTTATACTTCTTCCACTCAAGTCTTTGTTAGTAATTGGCTGTAGCCTACTTAAACCTTTCTTAGATTTCCCTTTGGTACACAGACAATTTTACTGTTTTTAAAATCAAAGTGTTCCCTGATTCTCAAATATATAGCCTCACTAAAGGACTTGAAATTATAGAGATAACAGAAATACTAAGTGGCCCATTAATGTATAAAACAATTAAAAAGACAAGCTAAAAACTGAAATTTTAACCCTATTTGTAAAATCACTAGGGAAGAAGTAGAACATTACTTAGAGTCTTTTTTATACTTATATTATTAAGACAAATCATTTGATTTAAATAGGTTATGACTTTATTCAAGTCATTAATACCAGAAATAAAAGATAAAGTGTTTGAATTCCCACAAACATATTGAAGTACATATATTTTGCATTTTCATAGAAAGAACCCAAGCCTAGTCAATATATTCCTATATATAGTAAGATATGTAACTAAGATATAGCATCTCATTTAAGTTAACATGATTATTACCCTTCACAATAGTGGTATAAGTGGAATCACAAATCATACATTTTGTAATTATTCTCCCCACTATGGATATTAGCCACTAAAGAGGCAATCAAGGAGGAAGGGAAGAAATGAAGAAGGGAAAAAGGAAGGGGTGAAAGAAGGGAAGAAAGAAGGAAGGAAAGAAGGAAGAAAGGGAGGAAGGAAAGGAGGAAGGAAGGAAGGAAGGAGGGAGAGAGGGAGGGAGGCAGGCAGGAAGGGAGGGAGGGAGGCAGGAAGGAAAAAAGAGAATGAAGAAAGGAGGGGGGAAAGGAAGGAAGGAGGAAAGAAAAGAAGGAAGGAGGAAAGGAAAGAAGGAAGAAAGGAAGGAGGGAAGGAAGGAAGGAAGGAAGGAAGGAAGGAAAGAGGGAAGGAAGGAAGGAGGGAAGGGAAGGGAAGGGAAGGAAGAAGGGAGGAAACAAGGAAAGAATCAAATATTTATTAGGTACCTTCTATGTACCATTCCTTTACTAAGCACTTTCCAAATATCATCTCATTAGATTTCCCCAATAATCCTTCAAGATAGTGTTCTTCTTATCCTCATTTATTTGAATTTAAATATGGATAAGATGTCTAAGTATCACATGTGTAAAACTGCTATCATTGGAAATTCATGCCATGGGACGTGATACCTAAATACCAAATAGCTTTTTGGTATTTAGGTAACAGAGTTCCCTTAGACTGATTCCAAAACAGGACTGATTTATAAAGCATAAATTTTCCTTCTAAATAGAAAAGGGCTGTATGGCCATTCCAATGTGTTTACATTATAAATGTTAGTTGTTTTGTTCAAAGAGTAAGGTATTAAGTTAAAGACATACATGATTAAAAAACGTTATGTTCAATTGTTCTAATTTTAAACAGGGAAGTTAGATGGTGGAGTGGATAGAATACTGGATTTGGAGCCAGGAAAAGGCAAAGCTCAAATCCATCTCAGATACTAATTGTGTGATCCTAGACAAATCATCTAATATGTCTCAATTTCCTCATCTGCAAAATGGGAGTGATGATAATAGCACATACCTCTTAGGGTTGTCATGAGAATAAAATGAGTACTTTGGAAACCATGAAGCACTATCTAAGTACTAGCCTATAATAATAATAATCAAAACTTTCAGAGTACTGAAGGGAATTGAAAAGATATAACAAGGTTTATGAATAGACTGCAGTCAATTACTAACAATGACTTGAATAGAAGTGTAAATTAGATCAAAAAATATTCAAAGGATAGTGTTTTCTGAAAATAAATTAATAATAACAGTAAGAAGAATATTGGAGTAGTGAATATAATCCTGCTACTATTGTGCACAGCTAAAGAAGGTCTGAATCTATACAAATAGAAATGCAAAGTTGCCAATTAGTGTTGTCTAATTTAGACTTAAAAAATAATAATAATCTACCTTGTTCTCTATAAAGAAAGGAAAATAAACCACAGTGATTTTCCTTAGGCCTAAGCCACCAACTAATTACACAGATATGTCCTAATATTAAATTAATAAGAAATAGAAAAAAACATTAGTCTGGAAAAAATAATACTAGCAATTCTTTTGCTCCTGACCCGTGTTTCATTGGTATAGGAAACTGTCAGCAAAACAAACAACAACAACAAAAAAAAAACCCTCTTTCTATCAATACAGATCTACAACCAGAGTTCAATTTATAGTCTATAGAGAGTTATCTGGGGGAACATCACACAGTTACGTGTGTCAAAGGTAGGACTTGTCCATATACTCTGAAGCTGGCTCTCTTTATGCTTCCCCAAGTTGCCTAATCATGGAGGAAGAGAAGTAGGAGAAATCAACCATGAAAGAGCTAATTTCAAATTTTTTAAATGGCAGCACATTGATAAGGCAATAGGGTATAATGGGAAGGATGATGGATTTAGAGTCAGAAGACATGGATTTGAATCCCAGATTTGATTACAACTGCCTGTGTGACCTGAGAAAAGTATTCAGCATAGCTGGTCTGATCTGAAAAATGACCTGAAAATGTCCTCCTGGCTCTAAGTCTGTGAATAAATAAATGAGAAGCAATAAATGACAAGTAGAAGAATGGAACCTTGGAACCCAAAGATGGACAATGATAGGCTAAATCATTGTCTTGGGAAAGTCATATTGAACCAATTAACTAGGAGGTATTTAACCGTGGCACATTTCAGCTTCTGCGAGTTCTACTTGCCACCTATCTGCCTTTGAAAGTATCACTACAATCTATCTAAAACCATGAGCAAACATCATATGTAATGGGGATTAACTAGAAGCATTCCCTGTAAGATAAGGGGTGAAACAAGGTTGCTCACCATCACCATTACTATTCAATACTGTATTAGAAATTTAGCTTTAGCAATAAGAGTAGAAAGTATCACTATAAAGCCACAGCCACCCAGAAAGGGACCCATTTTCCTTCAGCCATAATAATATTGCTTGCTTCATTTTTTTCAGCAAACAGCAGAAACTATTTTCAATCTAAAAGCATTTGTTAAGCAGCCTCTATGTGCATGACATTCCTAGGCACCTATGGAGTTTTAAATTGCCCAACCTACAATAAAAGAAGCTGAAGAGGGCTCTGAGTCAATAGCACTTTATTAAAAGGTCCATGGTCTACTCTAATGAAGTGGACCTCATATCTTCTCCATGATTTGAGATATTCCTGGTCACTAGGACTTCATTTTTCTAGGATTCAATACCTAAATATACAAAAAAGGCATGGTAAAATACAGAATATCATTGGTTAATAGACTTTGATCTTAGGGGCCAGAAATTTAGATGGGCAAGGCAAGAATCACCAGAAGTCACCCAGGAAGAGTTTGGACATAGAATTTGAGTAAAACAGAATGGAAATATCTTTGTCAGCATTTTGTGGCTGCGCAAGTGAGCTTTATAACTGGTAAACAAGCAGGGAATGTTATATTAAACTTTGAGGCCTACTTTAAGCACCCATCTTATCTAATTATCCCTATATGATCTATGTAAAAATATCAAACTGATTACTACTTATTGGAAGAGAATAGAAGTCGAAACGAATCATTTCTTACACACCAAAGATCGTGAGACAAAAAGAAAAGCTGCCCCTGCCTTCCTCGAGCTCACAATTAAGCTCCATGATCCATGTGAAAAAGAACATAAAATGAATATTTTGATTCTAAAAAAAAAAAAAAGAAAAAACAATTAAGCTCCATGGGACCCTTACACACATAATACATTATTTTAACCTAAAAAATACTTTGCATTAATGGGAACTTAAGCATCAATTTCCCAAAGTTCCCTTTTTAGAAGCATTGGAAAAGATTACCATCTACAGGAAACTTGAAGCTCACATTTGTACAAATATAGGATGGTTATTAAATACAATCTGTATCCTTTTCCCTCTGTTATCAAGGCAAAATGCAAAGAACTCTCAGCTACTGACCTCTTTTAAACACTACTCTCAGTCCTTACGTGTTGTGGCCTCATTTCCCCCTTAAAATTTCATTTTTTCTCATTTTCATTTGTTTTAATTATATAAAAATGTTGAAAAGGAATGAAACTCACAATGATTTTCCCTAAGCTACTTTGATGAGGCATATTTTAATTAGGGTATATTTTTTTTATATTTATTAACTCCCTAAAACCTAGCATAGTGCCTAGAAAACAGTAGGTATTTAATAAATGATTGTTGATTGTGTGGTTACTGAAAAAATAAGCAATTATTGTAGTCCAGTCATTTTTCAGTTATGCCTGACTCTTTGGGACCCCATTTGGAGTTTTCTTGGCAAAGATCCTAGAGTGGTTTTTGCCATTTCCTTTTCCAGCTCATTTTACAGATAAGGAAACTAAGGCAAACAGAGTCAAATGACTTGACCAGAATCACACAGCTAATAAATGTCTGAGACCAGATTTGAATTCAAGAAAATGAGTTTTCCTGACTCCAGGCCCAGCATTCTAGTTACTCCAAGTAATTATTCCCTGATTTAAACTATGAGGAATAAACCCTGTTATATTATTTTAAAATCAATTTCCAATTAGCAGAATTTCTCTTAGCAGGTGCTTCTAAATAAAGTAAGTAGGAACCTGATTATGTGTTAGATACACAATTCCAAAACAAAGTCCCAAAATTCTTTATTGCAGAATAAATTTCAGTGACGATTCAGTTTTCAAAAACATGCATTATTCCATTATTCTAATATATATTAGAGATGATATTAATTCAAAATGTATAACAACTTTTCTAGGCTGCTTGGTAAAGTATTCAAAAACAAAATTGAAATGGGGTATTTAATTTATTAGAAGGAGGGAGAACACTGTTCTTAAAACACATTGGGTATAAATGGCTACAAGTATAAAGAATTAATTAATAAATAATCTCAAAAAGACTCAGCAGGAGGGACAGTTAGGTAATGCAGTGAATAAAGTGCTGCCCTTAGAGTCAGAAGTGTCTGAGTTCAAATCTGACTTTAGCTAAAAAGTAATTAACTTCCAAATTAAGGAAAACACTGTCTATATCCAGAGAAAGAACTGTTAAATGAAATTTCATTGCAAATACCTGTAATTAGATTTTCCATAGATCCACAGTGCTCTGAATAAGCTAGGTTTCATAATGTAATGTAATGTAGCAATCAGTTGTAGTGGTAGATTTCAGTAACAATCCATCTCTGTGTAGTCATCAGATGAAATCTACCTGTTGTTATGATTTCTTTTAACATGATAATATCTATCTCTGTAAAAATTTGGAAAACAATCTAGAATTTTTTTTTAAATGACTGGATCTGTTTTTAGAGAGGCTCACAGCTTTAAGTTATAAGCTACCGTTGGGGAAGGGGACATTGAGAGATAAAATTATTTTGACTGCTTTTGAAAACCCAGGAAAAATCTGATCTGACCTACCTTTTTTTCTGGACACTCTGAGCTATCTTTGAAATTGGGCCTATGCTGGAACCGCTGTGTCCTCAAAAACCCAGAGCTAACCAAGCCATCACCAAAATAGGTAGCTGTTCAGTCTCCTCCTCCCTCCACTCCCAATATTCAGATAGGGCATTTTGACACAGTTGAAAATGTAATATGGTGTAGTTGCCAAATGTAGAAGGACACAGGGTCCTTGACAGGATGATTTATTTAAATGTACTGTACTAGAGCCAGCCTTAAACTAGTTAAGTAAGGGAAGCAGCTATGTCCATGCTTCTTCTCCCAGAGAGTCACAGCATTGAAGAAATCTGAAACAGCCTCAACCTTTCTCGCCCTGTGTAAGTCTCCTGCAATAGAGCAGACTTCCTATAGTTCTGTATCAAGGTATCCATAGATACCTACTAGGAGAGATATATGCATTGTCAGAAGGGATCACTGTATCAGGTAGGATTTTTTTGCATAAATATTTTTCTTTGTTCTAGCTGTGTGACTCTGGGAAGGTCACCCCCAAATGCCTTGAAAAAAAAATATATGTGTGTGTGTGTGTATGTGTTGTGTGTGTACATACATGCATATGTATCTATATATTTATTATATATCTATATGTATATATTTATTATATCTATATCTATAATCACAAAGAAAATTTCAAAAGAAAGGGAAGAGTATGAATGGATATTAGTGAAAACACTTTAAAATAGGAAGAAAAAACATTCATAAATGCATTTAAAAAGAAAAAATAAGAGTATGACTTCAATGAACATTCTGTCCATAGGTGAATTGGTTTTACTCCCTTAATCACAGTAAAAAGACATATCATAGACCTCAAAGACTATTTAATCTAACCTACACTTAAAAAAACTGCTTCCCTAAAAAGTCAAATGATTTGCCTGAGATTACACTACTACTAATTAATAACAGAGCTGAGAATAATACTAGTTTGCATTCCCATAAATCCCACCCAGTTTAGTGTCCTTGGGCCACCAGGTCCCATAGAGTCTGTCCGTCTGTCTATCTGTCTCTCTCCATTGTTTTAGCTGGCTAGCTGGCTCTTTTTTTTTTTTTTTTTGTTTTGTTTTGCTGAGGCAATTGGGGTTAAGTGGGAAGTCACAGAGCTAGTAAGAATTATGTCTCTGAGGCTGAGTTTGAACTCAGATCCTCCTGACTTTAGGGTCAATACTCTATCCATTGCACCATCTAGCTGCCCCGGCTGTTTTTCTTTTTGCAACATAAACTTTCTCAAATTAGAAGGGAAAAAAAAGAACTTTATATCTTCTTTTAACTGCTCTTCCCAATGCAATAACTACAGTTTATAACTAAAGGGATAGAGTAGGATAATAATCATTGTTGTATTCATAATAATTCATACTTGAATTATTATAAATATTTTTGTTAATATAACAAGTCACAGCACCTACAAGTTATAAAATGCCTTGTCTCACAGAAGCATTATGAATATTGACCATCTTGATTCAGCTATATCAATCAATAAGTAAAAATTTCTTTAAATACCTAGTATGGGCCAGCCATTGAACTAAGCACTGAAGAAACAAAGTAAAATCAATCCCTACCTTCAACGTGTTCATATTTTAATGGGAATAGAATCCAAGTCTCCTGACTCCCAAGTCTATTTTTTCCCTTTATGTTATTATACCAAGGAAGATTGTTCTAGAGTCTTTGTTAGAGAATAAACATACATTAAGTATGCTTACTATGTGCCAGCCAAGGACTAGGAATACAAAGACTAAAAGAAACAGCCCCTGCCTTAAAGGAGTTTACATTCTGTTTCCACCCACTTTGCAATCTTGCCATACTGTTCTCACACAGGATGCCCCACATTGGACTATGTACTTTTACACTAACCATGTGTGTATAGCATTTTCTCCTTCATCTTCTCAGCCTTGGAGAACACCCAACTTCCTTTAAGACAATAATAAAATGCTTTGTTGTTTCAGTCATCTCAGTCATATCCAACTCTTCCTGACCCCATTTGGGATTATCTTGGCAAAGTGGTTTGCCCTTTCCTTCTCTAGCTCATTTTACATATGGGGAAACTAAGGCAAACAGTAATAGGCAATGACTTGCCTAAGGTCACACAGCTACTGTCTAAGGACAGATTTTAATTTGCTGATTCCCAGCCCTGCTCTCTATCCACTACATGATAAAATGCTACTTTCTGCAGCCTTTCCTGCCCACCTCCTCCAGCTGTCTATCCCTTTCCAACTAAAATTATCTCTCATCTCCTCTGTGTGAATTGCATATAACTATTTTAAAGTACATATTGTCTCCTCATTAATCCTTGAGAGCAAAGACTTTTATTTTATTTTTTTTTTTTGCACTTTCTTTGTATACACAATGCTTAGCACTAGGTCTAGCCTATAGCAGCATTTATTAAATGCTTGTTGATTATTACCAAGGAAGATCATATATAAGTTGGTACAAAATAAATTGCAGGGGCAAGGGCTAAACTATATAGTCAGGAAGATGAGGAGAGACCTCTAGTGGTATGAGGTGGCGTGTGAGCTAAGCTAGGGATTCTAAAAGGTAGAAAGGAATGAACTCTAAAAGGCAGGATGGAGGGCACTCTGGACTTTGGGAATAACCTATGCAAAAAGACATGGAAAGGGAAATAGAATATTCAACATAAGGAACAGGAAGAAACAAGTTAGGCTGAATTCCAGAGATGCATGAAGAGAAATAACATATAATAAGTTTAGAAATTCCAGAAAGATTTCATTATAATATAAGGTCACTTATAAGATCACTCTGTGGCATGGATTACAAACATGGCAATAAGAGTGAAGTTTCCAAAAAAAAAAAAATGTGAAGTTTCAGTGAGACTTCTGAAGAGCAAAGAAAATAGTTGCTTTAATTTTTCCATTTAAATAATAAAAGATAGTAATGATAAAACATGGTAGGTATTCCTTGAAAAAAGTTTAAATCAACAATATCCTTAAGTATATATATATCCTCTTCCACAGAAAAGAATATATGAAAGGAAGAAAAAATGTATTTTAGCCTTTTCTAATAGTAGACTGCTGTTAAGGTGTGACTCAGAGAAGAAGGGTTTCCCCCAGGAAACAATAAGCCTTATTATCCTGCAATGATGATTGCTCTCACCAGTTATTCATACCCAACTAACCCATTGGCTTTACTATATCTTCCAAGAAATCCAGCTACAGAAGGCAAACATTAGGATTATAAAAGTGAGCTAAAGAACTGTAACCTCTTGAGTCGTGAATGTCTGTCTCTATTTAATGATGCTAGAACTACAAATATATATATATATATTCTTTAGTAAGATAAAAGGACAAATATATATACTTTCAATCATACTTATTTTTTGATGGTCTAGGGAGTAATCTTATTGTCAGATTTTTATCATCTCTTTTTTAAAATCTTAATTATGCATAACTATAGAATCACAACCTGCTTCAAATACAACTTGCTAAAACAGGTAATTAGATGGCACTTAGTAGTAGCCTAACTAAATTAGAATTAGGATTATATTTTATTTAAGCCTGCATAGTAGACACTGGGCAATGTCAGAACACACACACACATACACACACACACACACACACACACACAATATTTCAGATTCAAATTAAATCACAATACTTTAATGTACTGTGATTTCATCAATGTGGTCACTCCTTTCAATGACATACAACATAGACCATTTCAGCCCATACAATATAAAATATTACTTGGTTATGTCTTTCTATAAATCTTCCATAGAGGACACATCTGATACTCTTAACTTCTTCCTCCAGTTCTTTGAACATTTCATGGTTGCCTCTAGATGCTAAAGAATTGTTAAACTATTAAAAAATATTAAAATACTTTGTATGCGAAGAGGCCTAAAAGATTCTACGAAAGACTTACATATCCAGAAAAAAAATCCAACATGGTCATATAGTGAAAGTAAGAAATATAATGAATAGTTTGCACTAAGTCTATGTTACTAAGTCAATGTTGACTAATTGATTGTGTCATTCTATTTTAATTCTTTTTAAGGCAGATAAACCTACACCCACTTGTCTAATCAAGTCAGTGCCAAATGACTTTAGATTCAGTGATTGTCACTAATGGTTTACCTGGAACATTTTGCTCAGGGACAGAAATTCTGTTTGAAAACAGCAAAACTTGATTCTGAATATGTTAAATCTTCACCTGAGAATATGGCCAAGATTCTAATCATTTTTTAAAAATTCTTTCTAGTTCACACTATCTCAGCATCTGATTTTGAAAGCCAAGTCATGGTCAACAAGATTCCACCAAGAGATTCTAACAAGACTCCAGTTAAGAACGATGAGTTTTCAGACATAAGAACTCCACAGAAAACTTGTTTTCCCCAGAGAACAAGAGAACATGGGAAAGATGTCAAAAGAAAACTCTTTTGAACAAGTGGAATTACTTTTTTTCATTTCTCCCCAAGCACTATACAAACACGTCACTCAATGTTTTTAAATCAGTTTTATAATTTACTTGTAACTACATTGTTTCCTCACTTGGTTAATTATATGTATGATTTATTTGAAATTGTGACAATCAAGAAGATCTAAACATTACAAAATTATGTAACCTTTGATATATACATTACTCAAGCTTTCTCTTTCAACTTACCATACTCCAACTCCTGGACACCCCTCCTTCCTATTCTTGGAATTGTTTCTTTTTTCTTGTTGACTTTCCTATATGGTCCAGATAAAATTCCCAAGGCAATTGATTGTGGATATTCCCCTTCCTTGCATTTGCTTTAGGCTCTAATAGAATTAACATGAATCATAACATGATTAAAAAGTATAGCCTTATTTGACAGACCCTATTTAGTAATTTAGTAATGATTGTCTGATAATTTAGTAATGACCGCTTAAGATTAGGATGCTCTACAGTGCTTTGCTTAGAACTGCACAACTCTGTAATGCTAAAAATTGATTGGTTTGGGGTTATAACTTTTTCTAACTCATGATATTAAAAACTATACTAATACTCATACATTTTGCCATCCTCTTGCATCACTTTACCTTGGAAAGTAGTTCTAGGTCTCTGTCAAGGAGATAGCAGCAGACTTTGAATTCAACTGTAGCTCTCCTGAAATTTATAACAGTGCCTTATCTCCTGATATTTTTCCACTATGCGGGACACTATTAGTTTCCATCCAGAGTAGATTCTCTGCAGACATAACCCCGTGTTTGAGAACTCTGAGAATTAGACATGATCATGTTGATGTAAAATACATATATTTCTTCTAGAATAATCTTGCCAATGAATATCTTTAATCAACCAAATAAATGGTGTGTTGACTTTTTTCTTTTACCTCAAACCCAAACTTTGAGACAAAGTGCTGCTGGATTGGTATAATAGAAACAATTAGCACCTAATTAGTCTTGTGAGACACAAAGAGAAATTATGTTTTGAGGATATCATTTTTAAAATTTTTAAGGATGATAATTTATATTTTTAATTTTTAATTGTTGGATTAAAATTCAAATTTTTAGTTAATCCTTTATGCTTCAAGTCAAAAAGTGACTTTTCTCTTATTTCTGCAGTATAAAATTCTATATTATTATAATTTAGTTCAGAAGTTCCTAATCTTTTTTTGTGTCATAAACTCATTTCAAAGTCTGGCAAAGTCCATGAAATTTTTTCTCAGAAAAATGTTTTCATAGAGATAAAATAAAATACATAATATTACAAAGGAAATCAATTACATTGAAATGCAAAATATTTTTTAAAACTAGTTCACAAACCGCATGTTAACAACCTTTCTGATTATCATTGATTTTGAATATTTCTTTCATTTCTCTAGACACTTATGTACAGCAGCTTAGTAGAAAAACTAAGTAGTCACAGGTTGATGGCCAAGGCATTATGAAGGTGAAAGTCATCCTCCATCTTAGAAAAGGGTTTCCTCTACCTACAAAAACATCTTAGAGAAAGTTCTTTATGTGATTTAATATATTTTAGGGCAAATTTTTCCTTTTTTTCTTTTTTATTAAAGCTTTTTATTTTCAAAATATATGATAGATAACTCTCAACATTCATCCCTGCAAAACCTTGTGTTCCACTTTTTTTCCCTCCCTTCCCCTTCCCCAGATGTCAAATAATCTATGTTAAACATGTAAAATTATTCTATACATATTTCCATATTTATCATGCCCCACAAAAAAATCAGATTGAAAAGACAAAAAAAAATGAGAAAGAAAATAAAAGGCAAGCAAACAACAACAAAAAGAGTGAAAATACTATGTGTGATCCAAACTCAGTTATCACGGTACTCTCTCTTGGTGCAGATGGTTCTCTTCATCACAAAACTATTGGAACTGGCCTGAATTATGTCATTGTTGAAAAGAGCCACATAGGACAAATTTTTTCAAAGACTTTTCCAAGATTTTAAGCCCCTCCCTTAAACATTTACTCTTTCAAAAAACAGGAATTTCTCAAAATCAGTGTTGTGTGATTAAGTTAAAGAGATAATATCAAAATATGTAGAGACATAGATATGTACATACTACATATATACAATACAAATATATATATATGTTATATTGTAATATATTATATCCATAGACAAATGCAGTGCTTTATCAGAAAAATTAGTTGGAATCAGGGGTGTCATAGAGCCAATTCTAATTTGTCAGAAGTCATTGTTAAATTTTAAGCGTGAGAATTTATACTTCAGAAATCAACAACCTCTACAAATCAAGGTTTGATTTTTTTTTGTTGTTGTTCAGTAATTTGTCGTCTGACTTTTTGTGACCCCATTTGGGATTTTCTTAGTAAAGATTCTGAGTGATTTTCCCCTTCCTTCCCAGCTCATTTTACAGATAAGGAATCTGAGGCAAACAGTGTTGAGTGACTTGCCCAGGGTCATACAGCTATTAAGTATCTGAAGTTAGATTTTAACTCAGATCCTCCTGATTCCAGGCCCCATTTACCTGACCTAAATTTTGATTTATTGTTTTGCTAATTGTCCAAAGATTCAAGTCTTAATAAATCAGATTAAACTTAAAAATGTGTGTTCACACAATCTTCTCCCTTCAGCCCCAACACACACAAATGCATCCTGATTATTAAATGTTTACTACCATACCTTTGTATTGCTCTATAAATATTGCTTGATCTAAACAAGAGTGTAGGATAAAGTTATCATTAGACTGGAAGCCCAATAACCACAGGCTAATAATAATAATAATAATTAGATTTATATAGCACTTTAAAGTTTGTGTTCAGCATGTGCAAAAATGTTTGTGGCAGCCCTTTTTGTAGTGGCTTAGAAATTGGAACTGAGTGGATGCCCATCGATTGGAGAATGGCTGAATAAATTATGGTATATGAATGTTATGGAATAGTATTGCTCTGTAAGAAACAACCAACAAGATGATTACAGAGAGGCCTGGATGGACTTGCATGAACTGATGCTGAGTGAAATGAACAGAACCAGATCATTATATATGGCAACAACAAGACTATATGATGATCAATTCTAAAGGATGTGGCTTTCTTCAACAATGAAATGTTTCAAACCAGTTCCAATTGTTCAGTGATAAAGAAAGCCAGAGAGAGGAATATGAATGTGGACCACAACATAACATTTTCAGGCTCTCTATTGATGTTTGCTTGCATTATGTTTCCTTTCTCAGATTTTTTTTTCTTATAGATCCGACTTTTCTTGCACAGCAAGATAACTGTAAAAATATGTATATACATATTTGATTTGTCAAGTATTTTAACATAATTAACATGTAGTAGACTTCCTGCCATCTGGGAGGGGTGGGGATTAGGGGGGGGAAAATTTGTAACAGAAAGTTTTGCAAGGGTCAATGTTGAAAAATTGCCCATACATATGTTTTGCAAATAAAAAGCTTTAATAAAATGAAAAAAAAATTTTTAAATAAAGTTTGTATTCAGATTGAAATGACCTCACTTGGAGTTTGTTTGTTTTTTATGTACTGGAGTGATTTGCCATTCCCCATTCTAGGTCATTTTACAGATGAGGAAACTAAGATAAAGGGAGCTAAACTTGCCCAGGGTCACACAGCTACTAATCATCTGAGGCCAGATTTGAACTCAGGAACGTGATCTTCCTGACTCCAGACCCTGCACTCTATCCACTACACCACCTAGATGTTCCGTTTTAGTCCTTACAAAGTACTTTTATATCTGTTATCTTATTTTAATCTTACAACACTCCTGATTGAAGTTTCTTCAGAAAATCTAAGAGTAGTAATAGCTGCTCACTGGAGACCCAACTGACTACTTCCAGTTGGATAATGCTCACTTCCTTCCCTTCTTCACATAGCCCTGCCTCACTTAAATTCAATTCACTTGCAAGTTAAGATGCCACTGGTCCTCTTCAAAGATGAAGGAAAAACAGCAACAATTCTGATACATCATAGTATAGAAGAGGAAACTGAAGTCATAAGATGTCTCTTGACTTACCTAAAATCAGCTGGCAAGTGTCAAAACTGGAATTCAAAATCTGTGTTCTCCATTTCCAAGGCTAGTGTTCTTTCCATGATTCTCATTGAATGTATTTATAAATAAGTAGTCATTTTTCATATTGGATCATAGATATGGAGCTGGAAGAACTTTAAATTTTTTCTAGTCCAGTCTTTGCATTTCATACATGAGAAAATGAATGTTCACAAGAAAATAAGTGATTTGTCTAATACTATACCAAAAATATGGAAGAAATAATTGTAAGTGATATTTATCCAGCTTTAAAGTTCATAAAACATTTTGCACATAGATCTTAAAACAACTGTGTGAATTGTGTATTACAGATTTTTCAGAAGACCATATATTTAAAGCTACAAGGGACCTCTTAGTCAATAAATCCAACTTCCTCATTTTGCAGAAGGGGAAACTGAGGCTAAAAGAACATAAATGATTTGCCTAGGATCAAGTAGTCACAGTGAAATGAGTGCTGGGAATCAGACACTTACTAGCTGTATCATTCCTAACTAACAAGTATCTAAAGCAGAATTCAAACACATCTTTCTGTCTCTGAGTCCAGTACTCTATCTACTACACAAAAAGACTAAAGCTTCATTTATAACTTAAATCTGGATAGGATTCTAATGAGCACTTCCCTGGAAATGAACTGATGAAAACAGAACATTCTTAACCTTTACCCACTTCCCTAAGAAAATTTTATATTTATATCCTATCCAGAATCCCAGACCTAAGGTCAGTGACCTATATTCCAACATCCATCAATTTTCTGTAGAGTCATAACTGTGATAAGGTGACCCCCTAAGTGCTGACATAAGGGTAAGAGAAGGGAAGTGGACCCTTCTGGTAGTCATCCATCAATTCAATCCTCCAGCAGCTTGCTCCCTGTGGTGCCATAGCTCCTACTTCTTAATTCTTTCACTTGAGGAAGATTCACTTGAATGTGGCCTGGAGGTGGACTTGAGTACACACAATAGGCTGACCTGATAATACATGCATATTTTACAGTTGATATATAGACTTACCACTAGCAAGAAATTTTATATGTATGCCCCTTAGTGCCAATAAACTTTTTTTTTATTGCTTAATTGGGGAATTAATAGCTTTCTCTTTAGATTCATCCTGTGACATTTTTAAGGAGCATAAACCCAGCTGGTCTTCCACTTGTAAATCCCTCCACTGATTTTGTTTCAGGCATAAGATAAATTCCACAAGATTTTTCTGTGTTTCCTTAAGGGAAAAAATGCAGAAGTATTATATAGAGGACACACTGGTCCTTCATCTGTGACCCTAGAATCCTAATTCTGGAGATATTGTATACTTTCCTATATGATCCAGAGAAAATGAGGGCTAAACAGTCATACTACTGACATGGAAGGAACTGAATTCTCCCTTTTAAGAAAAAAATTACTCAGAAATAGCCATTATATTTACAGCAGCACACATTCACCAACACAACTACTTGAGACTTGAGTAGATCCATTTAGCAATTAATCAACATTTATTTATTTAAACAAAACAAAAACAAAAATTGTAATAGTCTTTGCCCTCAGAAAGCTTATATATATATATATACATATATATATATTATATATAAAATATGTAAGACAATATAGCATGTAATGAACAGGAACAGTTTTTTCCTACAAATCTTAGAAGATAGTCAAAAATAATAAAATTAAGGTTTATTTTTTAGGAAATGGGGACAGAAGAAGGAGAAGCATGTGTCAGATCTGGTATAGGGAACTGCTCAACTTCTACCAATGAATATAAAGATCTTAAAGAGATGTCAGAGTTTTGAGAAGTTAAATAACTTATCCATGGTGACTCATCAAGGAAAAGCATGATTTGAACTCTGGAATTTCTAACTCCAAGACTGATCCATTCTCCATTATATAACAGTAGTCCAAAAAAAAAAAGAGAGAAGCTTCCTAATTTCTTGTACTCTATAGAGGCTTGAGGAAGACAAAGATATTTCTATACATACAAACACTATGACTAAACACAACCAGAGAAATCTTACAAGCTAATCTTATCCATAAGAAAAACAAACTAATTATTATTTATTTCAAGATTTATTCAATGCATCTTTATTAAACACTTCTGATATGCAAGAGATTGTATTAATAACAGATGTTGATAAAGAGCACTTTTAATATTTTAGAAATTTTATTACAAAGTTAACACTCAAATAATAGGTCTCTGAGGAGAAATTATAGCTATTCTTCTTGATCTTAGAGGGTAGAAACAGGAGCTATTGACAGATATTAATAAGAGATAAATTTATGCTTTATAGTAGGAAAAAAATATTCCTAATAACTAAAACTGTCAAAAATGCAATCAATTGCCTCAAAAAGGTGATGGGTTCCCCTTCCATGAAGGCAACTCTCAAATTCTGTGATTCTATGATCTCAAAGATTTGACTATTCCTTTTAATGACCTAGACTGCACTCTTATCTACACCAGCTGTTCCTATGCAATTGCTGTCTACACTCTTTGGCTGTCCCATTGGATTGTGAAAGCTGGCCTATTGCTAAATCCTACCTGACAGAAGTGACTCCATATCTGACCACTGATTACCTGCCTATATGTTGGGAAAATCCTGTATAACTAACAACTGGCAAGGTCATGGATTCATTTAGGATTATGAATACTTAGCAAACTTCATTTAACCACGTATGCAAGGTTATCAAATTATCAAATAATCACAATGCCTTTATGATTGATAAAAGGGGTGTTGCAGTGCAAATCACATGCTAAGTGATCTGACAGTCTTCCTCATTTTCATTCTGTGTGGAGTTGCCTAATAATAACAATCAACTATAAAGGCAGAGATCCAGGAGATTTGGGGTCTCACTCAGGGTACACTATATGCCTTAGCATTGTGTGCCCATGGGCCTGTAGGATAAAGGAACCACTTACTAACATGTCTCATCTTTGTATGCTGTGGATAAAAATCTCCTTGGCTCATGATTGTTAAAATCCTTATGTTCCTTCCCAAACTCCTCACCCACAAGCTCTTTATAAGGATACACCCAATGTGATAGGATGATTGAAAGCCTTCCTTTTCATCTGTTGAAATTCTGGAGATACCAATAAAATGCTTGGGATGTCTGTTGCTACCTTTTGTCCTTGTCATGTGATGACCTTTTTGCTCAGAGTAAGCAATTATGATTTCCTTAACTTCATTTCCCTTTATTTATTAAACAGTGCAGCATTCTCACATCTACCATGGCCCTCTCCATTGGCTTCTGTCATATTAAATTTTAATTTTTCAAAGATTGAAGTGTTCAATATCTCAGAGTCATATAATAGCAATAGACTATTGACATTAAAAAGTTGAGCCTTTGTTTCTGGGAGAAGTTTGGGGTTATTACAGGATTTTTGCAATTTCTTGAAGGCAATATATCTTACTATTCACTTTCTGTTTAATTTTAGACTCAGTTTATTGTCCATTTAAACTGTGTTCTGTTTATCATACTTACAGACAAGTTTTAGAGCTTGTATATCTAATTACATGTCACAATGAGTACAATAGATACTCCTCATAGATTTCTTTTTTCCTTTGTATTCAAAACCAGTATTATCTTTAGCTTCCATCTGTCTCCACTTGGCAAATAAGTTAAATGTTTGTAAATTAAGTGTTTTGAGTCATTTTTAGTTTCCTTGTTGCATCCATTAACTTAATGTTATTTAAATTTCCTATGAAATTATTATAGTCAATATTCTTTCTTCCATCCATTACCCATTTTAATCAACATTAACTTATTTGAATAAGTCAGGATTGAATCATACCAACTGCATAATATTTTTTCTCTCTTTATTCTTACTTCTACCTTTTTATCTTTGCTCTGACAAGTTTGTAGTCTGACTGGAAAGAGAGGGCTGATTCAAGAATGACACCCACGTTGGTAATGAATCATTTCCTATCTGTTAAAATATAATTAACATTAAAATATGACACATTTTATGGTACTGTTAAACAGGCATTTCCCCTTCACTTGGTCACTGCATCATCTGAATTGCTCTTTCAAGGTCTACATCTCCCAGTAAGGCAAGGCATGACTTGGGCTCATCCTCTCAGAAGTCACCTTCCTCTCCAAGCTGGCACTAACTAAGGAACTAGAACTTCAAATACCAGAGATATCTATCTATCAAGCTCAAACCATCCACCTCACAAGATTACTGATCACAGATGCTCAGGAAAAAAAACAAACAAACACAAAAGAGAAGAGGCAGCTAGGGATTTTGAGATTCAGCTTCAGGCTTAGACAAGTACATATTTTCATGCTTTCAGTTTGCCAGGAGAATTGGATGGAGGCAGAGGGAAATGTGTCTAAATGCCAAGTCACATATTCAGAAGAAAGAAAGAAGAGAATCTTCTAAATACAGAAAATATCTCTCCCTTTTAAATCTATCAAGTAGGCAGCTCTTGCTCTTCAGGTGCCAATTCTCTTTAACTCAGTTCCCAAAATCCTAACAAAGAATGGAAGAAATGGTGACAAATAGAAAACAATCAGAACCTTCTGTTTGCATGTCTTTTAATAAAAGAAGAAAGGAGGGAGAAAGATGGAGAAAAGGAAGAAGGAAAGGGGGAAAGGAGGAAGGAGGAAGAAGGAAGGAAAGAAAACATTTAGTATTAAATGTTAAACATTTAGTAAGTGAAAAGTCACTGGGCTAAGCACTCCACCGATTTCATATAACTTGTTCTTTACAACAACCCTGGGATTTGGATGCTATTACTATACCTGTTTTAGCACTAAGGAAAATGAAGCAATGATTGAGTGACTTGCCTAAAGTCTGGACAGTGTCTAAGGCCAGAAGTAAATTCAGAGCTTCCTGATTCCAAACCTAGCACTTTATCCACTATTTTACTAGCTCTACCAGAGCAATTCTGTCACCAGATGGGGCTTAATCCCAGGCATACTTCCCAGAAAGGATGGTATATGGTTATTTATTTACTTGCATATATAAATACATATTATATATACACACACATACACATATACATGCACACACATATACACACATATATGGATGATATGTATGTCTTATGTGTGTTATATGTGTATTTTACATGAGTGTGTGCTGTGCATGTATTTTATTTGATTGTATATATGTATTTTACATGTGTGTGTGTATTTTATGTATTTAGGTGTGTATGTATTTAATATTTATGTGTGCATGCATATGTACATATATATATATATATATGCAGGTTATGTATTGTGTTGTATATGTTTTGTATAGTATATATATATTTGTATATCATGTATATGTGCGTGCATGTATACACATATGTGTACATGTATGCATGTGGTTGTGTAGCGCATATATGTGTGTCAGTATGTAAGTGTATGTTGTGTGCACATGTGTATATATGTATGTCATAGGCGTTATGCCATATTCATGTATACATTGGTATATTATGTGGAACACAATGACATCATTATGTATAATGATGTCATATTTATTATATATGGACATAATTAAATAATAATATATAATCATAGACCTATGCTGTTTTTAATCTTTTTCATTTCTTATTCCTCCTTCCTAGTCTATATTTCCTACTATATTTATCACCACCCTCTCCTATTTTCACCTTTGCATTGAAGTCCAAAGTATATAGTGGTTTAGTTCAGAAGGTCTGTGGAGTTTTTAATAAAATTTCTCAACCTCTTCCTCCCTGTAACATAAGCTGCAGTTATTTTTAGGATAGTCTTTATGTATCAGCACAAAGACTATAATAACCTGTGGCTGGAGCTAACCACTATTTTACATAGCTTTACAGATCTGATAAATAGAAAACAGAAAGAAAAGGTGGAGTCGTACCGGCTGCCAGTGTTTAAAGTGAAAACTCGCTGACAGATTCAGCTGCTTTCACTGAGACAAAGAGAAACACAGAGACAGAGAGGCAGAGGCAGCTAAGCCTCTGAGCCTTCGTCAAGGTATGGCTGCATTCTTTGGGCTCCCTGGGAGATGCCCTAGATTTAGACATGTCTCTCATGGCCGTGAGAATTGTTTGTTGTGTGTATATTTTTCCTTTTCTGTAGTGTCTTCCATATTTCATTTCTGCTTGAAACCTCCCCAGTGACTGGAGCTGACAATGCAAGGATGGCATGACCTTCCTAAAATAACCTGAATAACCTAACAACCATTTAGGACTCTGCCCCTTAATCTCGAATCTTATTTGAGAGCTCCTGGTGTAACAGCTGGGGGGCCACCACCTCCTGTGAGCTGTGTTCTTGCTAGAAAAACAGCTTCCTTTGCAATATTAAGGACAGCATTATGTCTCTTGAAACAAGACTACCACTGAGTGATCCTCCTGTTATTGTCTCAAGAGTAGGGTCCAGCTGTCTCAGCCTTCAGCAGCTTCTCAGCCTCAGCCACTGGCATGCATTTCCCTTCCATCAGAGGCATCCCTACCTGACCTGAGACAGTGGCCCTCCTCTTTATTATAGAATAATAAGAGCTAGCATTTACTTAGTGCTTTTATAGTTGCCAAGAAGCAATGATGTGATACAGTGTATAGCTTTCCAGCCTCAAGCCAGGAAGACTCATCTTTGGGAGTTCCTATCTCAGTTACTTTATTAACTGTTTGATTCTGGCCAAGTCATTTAACCCTGTTCACCTCAGTTTCTTCCTCTGTAAAATGAGCTGGAGAAGGAAATGAAAATTACTCTAGTATCTTTGCCAAGAAAACTCTAAACAGGGTCACAAAGAATCAAACATGACTGAAATAACTGAACAATAACAATAACAATGTGTCTGCTGTTATCTTCCCGAGGAAACTAACATTTCCTCCACACATAGAATGATTTTTCTCACTGAAGTATTTGTTCTTCAGAATATGCATGTATACAACATTTATATATCTACAATAATTCCAAGATTTTGTGTGGTGATGGTGGTGGGTAATAAAGTCCTCATCATTACTACATGGATATGAATACATCTATTTTATCTCTAAATTTTACCTTACAGTAGTTCCTAAAATATGCTAGGTACATTCATTCATTACTAGTCATCTCTTTATAGATCCTTTCAGTTTCCTAAAATCATCAGAAATTCCTCTGTGCTTTAAAATAAAACAAATGTCAAGCCTTTTTCATTTAGGGGAAAGATTCATATTTATTCAACAATGATTCACTAAGTGCTTTCTATGTGGCAAATATATGTTGCAAAAATGTAGAAAACTATATCTGTTTTGAGTAGAATCTTATTATTTTTAACAATATATAAACATTAAGAGAAAGAATCCCTAAATTATTTTAGATATGAATAAGACATATATAAAGCATACACAAACCATAGTAATTGTGGATCTTATATACGGCAATATATACCATATAAAACATATATGTATATGTCCATGTATATGCACATATATATATACACATACATGTATATGTGTGTGTATACATTTAGAGGTGCGGGTTCCAGTCTGGCAAATATACACACATGTGCATAAACATGTATATACATATGAATCTAGCTAGGTGGTGCAGTGGATAGAGCACTAGAAGTAGAATCAGGAAGACTAGAGTTTAAATCTGGTTTCAGACACTAGCTGTGTGACTCACTTAACTTCTCTCTGCCTGAATGAGAACAATTCATTCCACTAGCCATGTAGATAGCTGAAGCAAGTGCTATAGATTGCTTAGACATCAAACACACCAAGGTTATCCACTGCATCCCAGGCCATCACCTGCCACCTTGACTTTTGTGCTGCCACTGGACTTGAATGACTCTGGGAGAAAAACAAAGCTAAAGACTTTATTTAACTCTGCCTCACTTAAATCCGATTTACATATGAGTCAAGAGATCATTAGTCTTCAAAAAGGAAGGACAACCAACAATGTGGCAATGGGGATGTTCAAGAGGTGAGTTCAACACCACTGCCTTAGCACATTCTTTCTTATACCCATTCTAAAAAACAGTTGGGGCTCCCAAATTCAGTTCTCACCCTAGCATTCCTTGTCTTACTCACTTTCTTACTCTCCCACATACACCCCCTGAATATCCATTACCATAGGACTCAATCCCCAAACACAGAACTGTCTTGCTCTCAGTCTTACTGCAATCTATAATAATATCAAGTGTCATTATGATTTTTTTCCTCCCCTCGCACAATACCTAAATCCAATGCTTTCAAATACACTCTCAACCACTGATTGATCAGTGCTAGCCCTGTATCTGTTCCTAAATAGATCCCTGGAAGTACTTTCATTTCTGACCATGGGTTTTTTTTGTTTTGTTTTGTTTTGGGTTTGGGTTTTTTTTGTTTGTTTTTTTGTTTTTTTTTAATTAAAGCTTTTTATTTGCAAAACATATGTATGGTAATTCTTCAACATTGACCCTTACAAAGCTTACTGTTACAAATTTTTTCCCCCTAATCCCCTCCCCTCCCCTAGATGGCAGGAAGTCCACTACATGTTAATTATATTGAAATACTTGACAAATCGAATATATGTATACATATTTCCACTCTTATCATTGTTGTGCAAGAAAAATCGTATCTACAAGAAAAAAAATCTGAGAAAGGAAACACAATGCAAGCAAACATCAATAGAGAGCATGAAAATGTTATGTTGTGGTCCACATTTCATATCCCTCTCTCTGGGTGTATATGGCTTTCTTCATTGAGCAATTGGAACTGATTTGAAACATTTCATTGTTGAAGAGAGCCATGTCCATCAGAATTGATCATTATATAGTCTTGTTGTTGCCGTGTATAATGATCTTCTGGTTCTGCTCATTTCACTCAGCATCAGTTCATGCAAGTCTCTCCAGGCCTCTCTGAAATCGTCCTGCTGGTCATTTCTTATAGAACAATAATATTCCATAACATTCACATACCATAATTTGTTCAGCCATTCTCCAATTGATGGGCATCCATTCAGTTTCCAGTTTCTAGCCGCTACAAAAAGGGCTGCCACAAACATTCTTGTATATGTGGGGCCCTTTCCTTCCTTTACGATCTCATTGGGATAGAAGCCCAATAGAAACACTGCTGGGCATGCAAAGGGTATGCACAGTTTGATCACTTTTTGAGCATAGTTCCAAATTGCTCTCCAGAATGGTTGAATCCGTTCACAGTTCCACCAACAATGTATCTGATCATGTTTTTTAAAACAAATTTCAGTATATAGGATCCACCTTCAGTAGAAATAGAGTGAATCTTAAATTCAATGACTCCTTATCCTGAGAGACTGAAGCAGTTGGAAGAAAAAAAAGATGCTTTGGTCAAATCAGTTGGACAATAAGTATGAAACAAGAGCAAGCCATAAGCAGCTTAGTCTTGCTCAGGAGAATGTGTAAGAGGGACCTGGGGTCCTATATGCCAAGATGCTTTTACCCAGACTATGGTGATCTAGCTAGGGATTTGCTTCAAGTTGCTGACATACAGTAAGGAGAACACAAATCCTATGATAATTTTTTAGAGAAGTCCTCTCTAAACATTTTTAATATATTGTTGAACTTCTAACATATGTATATTTATAAATTATTTACATGTACTATTATGCTAATACAATCTGTGCCTTATAAGATATATACAAAAAGAAAAATTTTAAGGAATCAGATTAAAATAAACTATTTTAAATTTTTATTTATTAATGGAACAACAAAATTTTTACTTTGAAAGTAAATGTGATTGATTATACTTCATTATTTTTGAAAAATCTCCATGTATGTGCTGAGGGATAATCGGTTGTTGTCCTTTATTCCTGAAGAGTATTAAAATGACATCACTATGTGCAACTGTGGCTGATCAAACTAATATGAGCTTGGAATACTCTGCCACAGTCAAATACAAATAATTCCTATGAACTTTTGGGCTAGATTCTCTAATTGCATATTTTGTCTTTCTTCTGAGCTAATTCAATTCCGTTTTGCTCAAAGAGCACAACCTTCTCTGTTGAGAACATAACATAATATATATTTTATATGGATACCAAATATTATGATATGTGTGCATATATACATGCAATATTTGGTATTATATACACACATACACACATAGATATTTAAAGTATATAGTATATCCATATACATGCAATATTTGATGTATACATCTTTAAAGTGTTAAAAAAAAAAAAGGACAATTATCAAGTATTACAATTACCAGTTAAGCCAGTTAAATGCAAGATGACAATAGGATACATGAAGGCTTTTTAGATCTCACAATCACATCTTGCTATATTCTATCAACAATGCCAGCCACTGTCCTGTGCTAAATGTTGGGGATTAAAAAAGGCAAAAATAGTCCCTGTCCTTCATGAAGCTTCTTTTTTAATAACTGAAGCAATGTATAAATACTTAGATAAATAGAAGACACATACAAAGGTAGAAGATAGCCTTAGATTCTAGCATCTGGGATATTCTGGAAAGATCTCTTACAAAAGATGGCATTTGGGGGGCAGAGCCAAGATGGCGGAGTGAAAAGGTGACTCTCTGTGTCCTCCTCCGAACTTCTCTCAAATCAACAATAAAATAAGCCTCTGAACTGATCTTCAAGTCATTGAATCAAGAAATATTTGGATGCTGCTTGCAGATATCTCTGAAAAACTTCACATCAGGTTTGTCTAGCTTGGACAGAGGGATAAACAGAGGACTCCGGTGTCAGAGAACTCTGGTGGAGGCTGGAAGTGAGGGTGGGACTCAGCTCAGCTCAGCTTAGACTGGCAAAAAACTCCAAACTCCAAATTCCAAACACCTGGAGTTTATCTGGGGCACTCGGGACACTCTGCCCTGATTGGGGGCAGGTGTTCTGGCAAACTTGCCTTGTTTAAGGAGTAATTCGGACTTAGTCCTAGCCCCCACCGGCCCAGCACCTTAAATTAATTCGCCGAAGCGCCTCAGGGCAAAATCTTCAGCCAGCCGTTTCAGCCGCCGTTTTTTTTTCCCCCTACCTTAAAGAGATATTCACGCTGTCTAAAAAAAAAAAAAAAAGAAGAGGCAAAAGAGAGCTCTCACCATAGACAGCTCTTATAAAGAGAAAGAGGAGAAGACCCCAGATCCAGAGGTTCCTTTAGACATAACTCCAGAGGAAATCAGCAAGGACCATCACTGGTCCCCGTTTCAAAAGGCCTTTCTGGAAGATTGCTTAAAGAACCTAATAAAAGAGCTGGAGGGTAAATGGGAAAATAAATTGAAATTAGTGCAAGAAGGATACAATATCTTGCAAGAAGGATATGATGCCCTGCAAGAGATATGAAAAAGACACCAATTTATTGAAAAATAAAATTAGTGAAGTGGAAAAAGAGTGCAATGAACAAAAAAATTCAATTGGCCAGTTACAAATGGAACTTAAAAAGGTAACTGAAGAAAACAACACTTTAAAAATAAGAATTGAACAAATGCAAGTGAATGACTCACTAGGACTTGAAGAATCAGTCAAACAAAAACAAAAAAATGAAAAATTAGAAGAAAATATGAAATATCTCCTAGGAAAAACAACTGACTTGGAAAATAGATCTAGGAATGACAATCTAAGGATTATTGGACTTCCTGAAAGCCATGATGAAAAAAAGAATCTAAACACTATCTTCCAGGAAATCCTGAAAGAAAACTGCCCTGAGATTGTAGAATCAAAGGGCAAAATCACCAATGAAAGAATTCACCGATCACCTCCTGAAAGAGACCCCAAAATTAAAACCCCAAGGAATATCGTGGCTAAATTTTAGGACTATAGCACCAAGGAAAAGATTCTGCTAGCAGCTAGAAAGAAACAATTCAAATACCGAGGATCAATAATTAGAATCACACAGGATCTGTCAGCCTCCACATTGAAGGATTGAAGGGCCTGGAACCAGATATTCCTAAGGGCAAAGGAACTTGGATTACAGCCAAGAATATCCTATCCAGCTAGAATGAGCATTATCCTCCAGGGAAGAAGATGGTCATTCAATGATATAGGTGAATTTCACCTATTTCTAATGAAAAGACCAGATCTGAACAAGAAATTTGACATCCAAACACAGAACTCAAGAGATGCATAAAAAGGTAAAAAGGAAAGGACTCTTGAGAACTTTATTTCTACTAGGGGGATGCTTAAAGTTTGGGGGTATAATTAACTAGATATTGCTTTGATAATATGAAAAAGAGAACTAGAGAGGGAAAGGTTGTCATACTGGGGAAAAGAGGGGAAAAGTGGTAAAAATAAGATCTAAAAAAAAAGGAGGTAAAAACAAGGTAAAATCTCTTGAAGAGGCAAAGAAAACCTAATATAATTGAGAGAAAGAGGGGAGGGAGTTGAGCATTGTGTAAATCTTACTCTCATCAGGTTGGGCTCTAAAAGTGTATATCAGACACTTGATTTCACATAGAAACTTGTCTGTTGCTAGAGGGAAGTGTGAGGGAAAGGAGGAAAAGAAAGGGATAAACTAATAGAAGGGAAAATAGAAGAATCAGGGGAAAGGAGTAAAAACAGGGGGAAGGGATATAAAGGGTGGAGTATTGTTTGGAGGAGGGGGTCATCAAAAGCAAACTACTGAGGAGGGGGGAAGGGAGAAAGGGGAAAGGAAAGGGGAAAACATAACTTAGGTAAATAAGATGGCAGGAAATAAAGAATTAGTTATTCTATCTGTGAATGTGAATGGGATGAACTCTCCCATAAAGCGGAAGTGGATATCAGACTGGATTAAAAACCAGAATCCCACAATATGTTGTCTACAAGAAACACATCTAAAACATAGTGACACATATAGGATGAAGGTAAAAGGCTGGAGCAGGACCTATTATGCTTCAGGTGAACAAAAAAAAGCAGGGGTAGCAATCCTTATCTCAGATCAAGTAAAAGCCAAGATAGATCTAATCAAAAGAGATAAGGAAGGAAACTATATTTTATTAAAGGGTACCATAGATAATGTAGCAATATCTAAACTAAATATATATGCACCAAGTGCAATAGCACACAAATTCCTAGGGGAGAAATTAAGAGAGATGCAAGAAGAAATAGACAGCCAAACGATACTAGTGGGGGATCTCAACCTTGCTCTCTCAGAATTAAATAAATCAAATCACAAAATAAACAAGAAAGAAACTAGGGAGATAAACCAATTGTTAGAAAAGTTAGGTATGATAGATCTATGGAGAAAGTTGAATGGAGACAGTAGGGAGTTTACTTTTTTCTCAGCAGTCCATGGAACCTATACAAAAATTGACCATGTGTTAGGGCATAAAAACCTCAAAATCAAATGCAGAAAGGCAGAAATAGTAAATGCATCCTTTTCAGATCATGATGCAATAAAAATCACATGCAATATAAGGCCAGGAGAAAATAAACCAAAAGTTAATTGGAAATTAAATAATCTAATCCTGAAGAATGAATGGGTGAAAGAGCAAATCATAGACACAATCAATAATTTCATCCAGGAGAATGACAATAAGGAGACAACATACCAAAATTTGTGGGATACGGCTAAAGCGGTTATAAGGGGCAATTTTATATCTCTAGATGCTTACTTGCATAAAATAGAGAAAGAAAAGATCAACGAATTGGGCTTATTATTAAAAAAACTAGAAAAAGAACAAATTAAAAACCCTCAATTAAATACCAAATTGGAAATTCTAAAAGTAAAAGGAGAAATTAATAAAATTGAAAATAAGAAAACTATTGAGTTAATAAATAAAACTAAGAGTTGGTTCTATGAAAAAAACAACAAAATAGATAAGCCTTTAGTTAATTTGATAAGAAAAAGGAAAGAAGAAAATCAAATTGTTAGTCTCAAGAATGATAAGGGAGAACTTTCCTCCAATGAAGAGGAAATCAGAGCAATAATTAGGAGTTACTTTGCCCAACTTTATGCCAGTAAGTTTGATAATCTAAATGAAATGGAGGAATATCTACAAAAATATAGATTGCCCAGGTTAACAGAAGAGGATATAAATTATTTAAATAGCCCCATATCAGAAAAAGAAATAGAACAAGCTATTAACCAACTCCCTAAGAAAAAATCTCCAGGGCCAGATGGATTTACATGTGAATTCTACCAAACATTCAAAGAACAATTAATTCCAATACTACACAAACTATTTGAGAAAATAGGGACAGAAGGTATACTGCCAGAATCCTTCTATGAGACCAATATGGTGCTGATAGCTAAACCAGGAAGGGTGAAAACAGAGAAAGAAAACTATAGACCAATTTCCCTAATGAATATTGATGCAAAAATTTTAAATAAGATATTAGCAATGAGATTACAGAACGTCATCCCCAGGATAATACACTATGACCAAGTAGGATTTATACCAGCGATGCAGGGCTGGTTCAATATTAAAACTATCAGCATAATTAACTATATTAATAACTAAACTAACAAAAACCATATGATTATCTCAATAGATGCAGAAAAAGCCTTTGATAAAATCCAACACCCTTTCCTATTAAAAACACGAGAGAGTATAGGAATAAATGGGCTTTTCCTTAAAATGATCAGTAGCATCTATTTAAAACCATCAGAGTAGGTAATGAAGAAACCAAATTATCACTCTTTGCAGATGACATGATGGTATGCTTAGAGAACCCTAGAGACTCAACTAAAAAACTACTAGAAACAATTCACAACTTTAGCAAAGTGGCAGGATTCAAAATTAATCCACATAAATCATCAGCATTTTTATATATTACCAACAAAGTTCAGCAGCAAGAGATACAAAAAGAAATTCCATTCCAAATAGCAGATGATAGGATAAAATATTTGGGAATCTATCTGCCAAGAAAATGTCAGAAACTATATGAACTAAACTACAAAACACTTTCCACACAAATAAAATCAGACCTAATCAATTGGAAAAATATTAAGTGCTCATGGGTAGGCAGAGCGAACATAATAAAAATGACAATACTACCCAAACTAATCTACTTATTTAGTGCCATACCAATCAAACTCCCAAGAAATTATTTTACAGATCTAGAAAAAATAGTAGCAAAGTTCATTTGGAAGAACAAAAGGTCAAGGATCTCAAGGGGATTAATGAAAAAAA